>VZUI01057045.1:0-32667 GCA_013401135.1 Cettia cetti | reverse complement strand
TTTCTCTTTCTCTTTCTCTTTCTCTTTCTCTTTCTCTTTCTCTTTCTCTTTCTCTTTCTCTTTCTCTTTCTCTCTTTTTCTCTCTTTCTCTTTCTCTTCTCTTCCCTTCAATAAATACTCTGATGTTTTTACTATATTTTTTCCCAACTATCTTCTCCTTGAATCCCCCTCTAATATTTTGCATTGAAACCCATGGGATAGTCAAAAAACAATATAAAGAAGCAGATTCCCTATTACATTCAGTAAGCTTCATTAGGGTCAAGGAGCCTTTTCCTATCAGATGCTTTATTTCCTTCTTGATATCTATCAGAGGCTTTAAACTCTTACTTCCTTCTTGATATTTCCATTTTATTGTCTTTAAAAAAGACATGCAATAGCTGTAGAAAAAATTATATGCCATTAAATAATATAATAATATTAAGATAGTTTGCAAAGTGCCACAAGGTGTTAGCTAATGGCACCACTTTGACAAGATAAGGAATCACGCACAAGCCCGACTTCTTCTTAGATGTTCTCCAGATTCCAGACTCTCTTTTTCTTCTTTTAAGGTGTGAAGAAGACATCAACGAGTGTGAAAGAGAAGAATGTGAAAATGGTGGCTCCTGTGTCAACATCTTTGGTTCATTTCTGTGTAACTGCACCCCTGGCTATGTGGGTCAATACTGTGGTCTTCGCCCCGTGGTGGTTCCAAATATACAAGCTGGGCATTCCTACGTTGGCAAGGAGGAGCTGATAGGAATAGCTGTGGTCCTGTTTGTCATATTTGTGTTAATCATTCTTTTCATCATTTTTCGCAAGAAAGTTTTCAGGAAGAACTATTCCCGCAACAACATCACGCTCGTACAGGATCCGGCTACTGCAGCCCTGCTCAACAAAAGCAATGGTGTCCAATTCAAGAACATCAGGAACAGTGGAGACAGCAGAAATATCTACCAAGAGGTTGGGCCTCCACAGGTGCCAGTGAGGCCAATGGCCTATACTCCCTGCTTCCAGAGTGACTCACGGAATAACCTGGACAAGATAGTGGATGGGCTTGGTGTGGAGCACCAGGAGATGACAACGTTTCATCCCGAGTCCCCTCGAATACTGACAGCCAGGAGAGGGGTGGTGGTGTGCAGTGTAGCTCCAAACTTGCCTGCTGTGTCTCCCTGTCGCTCCGACTGTGACTCCATCAGGAAGAGCACATGGGATGCTGGGACAGAAAGTAAGTACCACTGCATGCCGGTCTCATTCTTCCCTGCCAGCAGTAAGGGTTGCTTTCAGGGGGCAGCACGTACGGTGGCACAGGTACTCTTAATGCTCCGGCCTAATACATGTGAATTGTTGCATTTCTCCAAGAAGTGATCTGGTTTAATTTTGAAAGGTTATAATTAAACCAGGCATAGAAGACCTCTACTTCTATGCATGAAGTATGACTAAAAGCATTTATTTCTCTTGCTTAGAAAGAATATATGAGTAACTGCTCTGAGCATTTTTCAAGCAATACAAGGCAATCATCTTTCTATTGGAAAAAAACAAATTGGGCCAGAATTCTCAAATACAATTTCTGTTCAGGTTCAGGCTGTTTGTTTCCCAAGGGAGTTAAAAATATTTAAGCTTCTGCAAGAAGCAATCCTGTTTTGCATTAGGGAGAAATGGTCTAATATTCCCTACTTTCAGGGTCTGTGAAGTGAGGCAGAAAATCACGTACTGCTTGATATATGGGATCACCTTTTCAGGCCATTGCATTCCCCTCTGCATTCAGTATCAGAGTACTCACAGAATTTTCAATCCCCATGCTTATCCTATTTTTGCTCTGATGGTTCCTCACCTGATAACACAGTGCTCCCTCCATTCCTGAACAAGTTGCCGGAGATGCAGCAAACTTTCCATCTTCTGTCATGGCAGGAAATAACAGTTTTCTGGGATGGAGTTACAGCCCTACATCATCTATCCTTGCAAGTCAAAATATGTCATATGGACTGGAAGATGTTTGCTTCACCTTATATGATTTTTAAAGGTGTTTTCTCTTATTAGGAATTTTTTCCTAATGCGTCTTCCAGTACCTTTTGGAGGGGGTTTACAAGAAGGCTGGAAAGGGACATTTCACAAGGGCTTGTAGTTATGAATGGCCTTAAGCTGCAGAAGGGTGGGTTTAGATTAGCTATTAGGAAGAAATTCTTTGCTGTGGTGAGGCACAGGTTGAAACAGGTGGTGAAACAGTTGCCAGAGAATGGGGGAGAAGTCCCATCCCTGGAAGTATTCAAGGCCAGATTGGATGGGGCTCTGAGCAACTGGTCTAGAAGGGTTCCCTGCCCATGGCAGGGAAATTGGAATCAAATGATCTTTAAGGTCCCTTCCAGCTCAAGCTGTTCTATGATTCTACCAACTTCAACCCTGTTGCAACACAGCTTTAATCAAAACTGTCACATAAAACTGCACAATCAAGTCCTGTAGTTGAAAGCAGGAGGAATAGAGAGAGGAATCAAGTCAAGAGGACAGCATCATGCTGTGCCAGGGGAGGTTCAGGATGGACATCAGGAGGAATTTTTGTTCCGAAAGTGTGGTCAAGCCTTGGAACAGGCTACCCAGGGAGGTGGTAAAGTCAATGTCCTGGAAGTGTTCAAGAAATGATTGGACATGGCATTTAATGCTATGGTTTGGTTGGCATAATGATATTCAATCAAAAGTTGGGCTTGATGATCTTGGAGGTCTTTTCCAGCCTTACAGGGTTTATGATTCTATACCTGTGCCCTGATTGGTACATTTTCATCCAAGGCAGCACACTGGCTAAGGTCATGTAGTGAAAAATTAAATGAATTTTCATTTATTTGGGCTGTATTTCAGGGTTGTGTTGTGTCTGATGTTTTAAACCTTTAAATGTAGTTATGCTGATTGATAGCATCAGCATGCCAGCCCCCACAGCTCTGTTCTGTATTCTCCTGCCTGTTTGTGCCACAGGCACTGCTGGTACTGGTATGAATTTCTGCACACCATGAGGCCATACCAAAGAGGCAGACCTCAGCTGTCACAGAGCAGGAAGCAGTACAGCTTCTTTACTGCAGCACTCACTCCATTAGCTCCATACCCTGCTGCTCAGCAGGAGCAAATCAGCTCTTACTGTGTGGAGGTGTGCCATGATGGGTAGAAATATCTACAGCTGGCAGGTAGAGAGATGTATTTTGATGTTGATAGCACCTGAGCTTCTTCATTTGTAATTGGCTCGGGTATCTCAGTGCTTACAATGGAGGATGACTTTTTGTGTTTCTGATTATTGCCCATATAATGTGTAGTTGAATGTGTTTATTTATATGTGCTTAATTTCAGGAGAATTTATACCGTAGGTTGCAGTTACATTTGTAAACAGCAGAGTTGTGAAGACTGAATGTCCCTGATGAAAAGCAATGTAAATTGAAGCATAATCTATCAGATGTCAGTGATGGAGCTATTAAAATCTGATCCAAGGGACACCGATATGAATAACAAGATGCACAGTAACTTTACTGAGCACTGAATGAGCCTTTAATGAGGCTCTCAAATTAGGAAATGAACCGTAAAGATAAATGTGACTGTAATCTCTTATATAAGCTGTTTATACCACATTTCTTGTCATCGTTTTCATTACTTTTGAGACTATACGTCATCTGAAAAGACAATATTGAATACAGATGTTTCTGCCTTGATTACAGTGTTGTAAGCCACTTGAAAGACTCTTTGGACTTGAAACACTACAAAAGTCTAGGTATCTTCACCAACTGCCTTCTTGATGAATAGGTCATGTCCTCTGTGTGAAGGAAATAATTTTATTCTGACTCAAATAATAGAAGGCAGGATTTAAATGTGTCCATGGTGTAAATAGATTAATGTGCATACCTAGAGAGTACCATTTTGCTTTGTCTTTGCTGTCAATGAAGGTAAAGGGGTTGATGACGCTGAAGAAGTGACCTGTTTTTCAGGAAGTAATAAAGGCAGCAACTCTGAAGTACAGTCCCTCAGCTCCTTCCAGTCTGATTCCGGAGATGATAATGGTAAGAAATGATTTCATCTTTATTATGCTGGGGGGAAAGCTATTTATCTCTCTTTCTAGTATTATTAAAACATTTATGAGACATCTTGAAACCCTTTAATGATGCCGAAAGTAAGAAAGTCATGGGTTCAAACCCTCACTTTTTGTTCCACTTACTGAATTATAGAAACATAATAAAAGTCTTGATGCTTGGGGCTGTTGTATCAGGACCAAGCTTTGCAGTGACTTAGAGGTGTGATCTATAGCAAAGTCACATTGCCAGAATGTAAGTTGACTAATAGGTTGCAAGTGAAACTATAGAATTTATATAATTTTCCCTCTTGGAAGTGCACAACTGTCATGTTTCACCTGTCAAACAAAAGGGATTTCTGTGCAATTTGCCAGGTCTCATTCATAGTCTCAACAAAACTATGCTGGTGCTCAGCCACAATAATGAGCGGATGAGCCAGTCCCTAGCACCTTGGCTTCTCCCTGGCAATCACAGCTCAGCAAATAATAGAGCACCATTAAATCCTTGTTTGGTGCATACTCAGTGCCTGTATCTCATGTCCTGCGTCATTATGTCAGTGGGTGACACAGGTAGAGCTGTACACAGCCCACAAAGAGGCCCACAAAGTCAGAGCAAGCCTTTGTTCCTGCTGCCCGCATATGTTGAGCAGTGGGCCTGAGAAAAGTCAAGATGTTTCTGCTGGGGAGAGATGGTGGATGTCAAGGAAGCCTTATTCAGACACACAGGAAAAGACTGGCACAAAGAAACCGTACTTGGTTTCCTCAGCCACCAGTTAATGAACTGTCTGTAGACTCAGTTCCTCAGTCATGTCATGCAGCTGTTCTCTAGGAAGTCTGAAATGTTGGGAAAAGCACTGATAGCAAAGTGCACTTGCAGTTCCTTTTGGTACACTGTGGCGGAAGCATTACAATTATTTTTGTCAGGTTTCTCAGTGCTTTTCTACCCCTGCACCAAAAAAAAAAAGTCCTTCAGCCTTTTTTTAGGATAAGTATTATTTTAATGACATATATTTACAATATAGTTACCTTTGGAATAATTATTCAAGTGTTCATTTATTGTACATTATTACTTTTTATATCTCCCAAAATTGTAATTAGACATTTCAAACTCCTGATCCTGTCTCCACTGAAATCAGTGACACAGTAATAGCAGAAGCTGGATTAGACCTTCTGTGCCCACTCATTTTTTGTGAAAGCTGCATTTAAAATATGGCCTTTAGAGATAACATTTCTAGTTCAGGGTTCAAACAAATCCATATCTTCAGGGAGAACAAGGGAAGAAACTTAAGTCATCTGAGTCATTTGCAGAGATCGATGCAAGACCACATACTCTGGTTTGCTTTAAGCAGCAGGGAAGGTTTGCAGAGGAAGAGCCTAAAGGGCAAAGCCAGGCATAAGCATATACACACTCACATGCCTGTATTTTAGGGCTAATGGATATGCCTCCTGAAGCCATAAATCATCTCATCATTTTAATTATTTATACTTCACATACCTGCAAAGGTTAGAAGGTTGTCAGTGAAACCACAACAAATGCAGTTCAGCATCCACACTCTTTGATGAGACAGGACAGTGGCTCCTTCTCCGAACTCCTTCCTCCAAAGCCAAGAGCAATGCTGCTGGGTTCTCGGGCTAGCAGAGGGGACAGGCTTGTGTCACCCAGATGTACAAATGGCTGTGCTGACACTGACTTGTGAAACTGGGTAGCAGCTTCTGAAACCTATCGTGCAGCAGTGGAGTATTGGGATGAATCCCACTGAAGGGGCAGGCAGCCTCCACTCACCCTCTCCTCCTCTTGGAGCCTTCTCTTGCTGTGTCAAGGGCTTGTCTTACCATGAAAGCTCACATGGGGTGAGATTTTTGAAGATATTTTTTTCTCTCACTTTATTTCTCCTGCATTTAAATTGCTCAGCTTCCCTAGTCTTTCTGTGAGTAGCTAGCAGTAATTCTTGTAATCCAAAATCTGAGCACTGCTGTATTTGAGCATTGACTTGAACTGAGCTCTGTGGGGTGGGATTCCCGCCCTTCTGTGTACATGCTCTGCACAGCTCCCACCAGAGCCAACCCTTAGTTGCAAAGAAAACTGTGCTGGCCCTGGTTTTTGACCTGTTTTTCACTCCCACTTTTTTCCCAGCCATGCAGCACTAATTGCTTATTTTTCCATAATGTTTATTAGGCTTTAGCCAGTACAAGTCTCCTTTGTGTAATTACCTTTGTTGTTGATTACATAAATATGCTGATCATATACACAGAACAGGGGTCCTTTGGTTTATCAAGGGTCTTTTTGCTGAGCCCTCACTAGAACTGAGGAAATCTGAGGATATACCTGGTCCAATCCCCAAAATTTAGCAAAGATGTGAAAATATTCAACATATGTCTGCACTGTTAACACATTTCTTGTGATGTCTAAGTCTGTTGGCTGTGAGAAACAAAAAAGTATATTCTGCCCCGTGTTTCTGGTCCCCCTTCTCAGCATGCTCCAAGCAATTGGTTTTCTCATAGCTAAAAACTAAGGAAAAGAGAAGGATCCAGTGCCCACTCATCTAGAGCTCTCCCTTCAGTTTTGATGGGGTTTATTTCATGTTCTCAGAGGCAGGGATGTTAGGTGGTGCAAAATGCAGATCATCTAGAGGACCACACATTATAGACCTCCACATTAAATAGCTGCACAGTCTGTATTAATTATTTCAAGGGAAAAGTATGTTTTTTTGGAACACCTGCAGAGAACGCACAAAGCATTTGTGAAACTCTTCTGTCAAACACGGGTCAAAATTGGAACCACAGCTACATGGATGTGTCCTAATTATGGCTGTGCTGTGAAACCTCCCTGGGGTATTACATGGCACGGTACAGACAGTAAATAAGTAAAACGTTCCTCTTAGGAAATGGATGGAGCTTAACACTGTTTCTGATTATGTGATGGTCTAAAAGATAATGATCCTTGGAGCACATGGCACCCTCTCTGGAGACCTTTAAGCAAGAATGAATTAGAAATTAGTGTCAGGTAGACAAGATACTGCTTTGGTTAATTGAATCAGCTGACCAGTCTGTTTGAATTTATGAGGTGATACACATCATTCCATATGCCTTTCTGGAAATGCTGGTTTGGAATTTATCACCACTCTGAAGATATATGGGATTATCTGAAATGAAATGTCCTGCAACCCACTGCATAAATCATGCATTGGTCAGCAGTCTTTTTTTTTTTTTTTTTTTTTTTTTCTCAAAAAGAGTTTCAGTTCTGTCTTTTGAGAGAATTTATTGTGGTAAGATATGATGTATATTTTAAATACTAACCTGAAGCTGTCCTTCCCCTCCCTTTATTTTCTGCTTTCCCTCCCCTGCAAGCTTCCATAGTGACTGTCATACAGCTTGTCAACAATGTAGTTGACACTATAGAAAATGAAGGTATTTAAATTTTTTTCTTTCTTGTTATACTACAATGCTTCCTATTTTCATTGTGAAACATTTCAGCAGAACCTCACTAATCTACACTGACCAGCAATCCTGTGGCAGGGATTGGGTTTTGCAGATCAGCATGTTCACCAGCAAACATGAAAATGCCAGAGGAATGAACCACAAAAATATCTGTGGGTAACTGGAGGTGGTAGAAAAGGTGTCAAGCCTTCATCCTCTTCTGTTCAAGTCAATGTTTCTGCTTGTTTATTCTCATTGCCTTCAGAGAAAATAATAGACTATTAATGGAGCAATATCATTGAGATTATCCTGGCTGCAGAGACTGGGAAACAGAAGATAACCCAGGAAGTCTGTCAAGTGTTCCATGCTGCAGCAGAGCTGGGTTATGTACTCCAGAGGTACCACACGGAGAGGAGCACAGTGGTGGCTGGCTGGTGGCTGGTTTCTCCCAGGAGACCCTGCCAAGCAGCGGATGCATGGGCACAGCTCCACAGATGCCGTGGCTCTCCCGTGGCGTTGGTGTGCCCATTCAACAGAGCATGGCAATGTGCTCCAAGGACCCAACACTCACCTCTTCCACTGACCTCCTGGGTAACCTCAGGCATATCATGTTATAAGTGAACCTGTATTGCGGGGATATCACTGTTTTCTTTTTTCCATAAAGCACTGAGGAAATGTCTTGTTATCATAGATAAACATTACTTTTATTTATTTTGCAACATTTTTCCTACCCTTGGGCAAATGTCAACTCAACATCGACTCAGGTTATCCACAAGTCAAAAATTTAATCTGTCCTTAGCAAATTTAAGACAGATTTT
Organism: Cettia cetti; assembly: GCA_013401135.1. Lineage (NCBI taxonomy): Eukaryota > Metazoa > Chordata > Aves > Passeriformes > Sylviidae > Cettia > Cettia cetti. The sequence goes on along the minus strand of VZUI01057045.1, from coordinate 24,417 downwards.
ATATGCTTCAGCTAATGTAGTCTGCATAATACATAAAGATTATTAAGTAAATTATTTTTGTGAAACTACTGATTTTTTTTCTTGAGCCAGTGTCACAGTAATTTTGAAAAACACTTTTACTCCTAGCTAGTGATGCCACTTGAATATTTGATCATAGTACATTTATTGATTTCCTGAAGTGTAAGAGTGCTATTCTTCTCACTATCAAAAAGAAAAAAAATAACTAGCCAAGGTTAATTCAAAAGAAAGTCGCATTCAAAAAATAAACAAATAACTTTGAAAAGAAACCACAGGCACTGCAAATGACCTTGCCTTCCCAAGGGAAAGCTTAAGCAAACACACTGGCTCATTATCATCCTTTACAGGTCAGAAAAAGCCAGTCCGGCAGCAGTTTCAACTGTCACTGAAAATGCTTTGCCCACTTCCCTGTTCCTTATATGAAACCTAGGATTCTTGCCTGCTCTGGAGCAGAGCTGGTGGAAGTGGTGAATAATTAGCCACACTGGAGCTCTGGGCAGAATCACTGCCACAGAGTCATGGGAGGATGGGGCTTGTGCTTCAGGGACCTGCCCAAGGTTGTGCAAGTCAGCGAATTTGTGAGGTTCTCCTGGATCCTGATCCACACAACTCAGAGGGCCCAGAGACATGTCAGGTGCAGTGCCATCACGCTGACCCAAATACAGCAAAATCCACTGTACAAACAAGAGAGAAGTGCAGAAGGGAGGTTAGGGCCGGTTCAGACACTGCTGCTAAACTGTAGTAGCCCCAGCCCTCCTCACTCCAGGACATGGCAGAGCAGGTGGAGAACTCCTGCCCGGCTATCAAGCTAAGGAAGGAATCACCATCACCTCATGCACTGTGTGGTGATGCGCAAGGGCAAGTGTGGTCTTGGTAGGTGAAGGGCTGGAGAAGTCTTCTCTGCCCTTGCCTGTGTCTGAGCCACAGAGCTCAGTTACGAGCTGTGATGCCATAAAGGTCTATTTCTCCCTCCAGACCTCCTCCAGCAATGTCATCCAGAGACTTTGCCCGATGACGTCTTGCATGAAGCCAAATAACATGCGGCTGAACAAGAGCATATCCATCTAGAAAACGCTGCAGCTTATTCCCTGCTCTTGTCTCACATAAAACCTCTTTCCTTGCTCTCTCCCCCACCCCTGCACCCTCTCCATACTGGAATGCCTCCCTCCCCACCAGCTAGCATGGCAGTGCAGGTGGGAGGTGGGTGTGGGGTTGCGGAGCGTTGTAGCTGATAGCCCCATTAAATGGCTTTGTATTCTATTCTATTCAGGTTCTTATACCGTGCCCATCACCATGGTATCTGAGCCCAGGTGGGCCCAGATTTGTTTGAACCGGCCCTGAGAATGGTAGATTCTTATTTTTCTGTTTCAAAGTGAACAAGTGAGAGAAAAATGTACTTTGCAATTGTAAGCCGTGTCAATAGGGGATAGCCCTTTTTTGTGTTAAGAATTACAGCTCTAATGTAATTCTGTATCTGTTCAGCAAGGGTAAATAATTAAGATGTGATAGAAAAGGAGTATGATACACAACATAAACATTTCTTTATGTATGTCTGCATTTGACAGGCAAGCTTATCTCGTACATTAAAATAAAGAATAATTAAAAATCCTTCTAAAATGACACCGTGGCAGCTGTACTTTAGAAATATGCATGCAGAGTTTTGTATTTTCACATGTAAATACAATGCTGGTGACAAGCTCCCAGTTACCAGTTTTTGCTTTTCACTTTGTATCTGACAGTGTCTGTTATGGATCAAGGACAGAACTACAACAGAGGTGATTTTTCTGGGACACCTTCTGCCTGTGGGCCAGGGTGGGCAGAGCACTGACTTGATCTGTTTGGTTTTTTTCTTCAACTGCTTCACGTATTCTCTTTTGTTTGAATTCTGTTGGGATGAAAAGATGCATGGGAATGGTCAGCCACTTTTTTTTGTTTCAAAATTCAGGTTTCAGTCAGTCAAATAATTTGCTTGCACACTTTCTTTCTTGAAGTCATTGGAGGTGGAAGGGGAGATAAGATTCCATAAGCATGCTGACTGCATTTAAAGATTTTTTTCAAAGAACTGTGGAAAGCAGTAAGACATTTTGATATCTTGGACTCATAGTTTCTAATACAACCCAGTAGCATCTTAAAAGGCAAAATGCCTGAGAGTGGCCGTGTTTTGTTTCTTTGCTTGTTTGCATTAGCATCATAATGCAATTTATTCTCCCCCTCTACCCCTCTGGTCAGAGCATGGCTGACCTGTGTCCGTAGCCTGTGGCGCATGCTGTGATTTGAATGTGCTGTGAGGACTCAGGCAAGTGCATGCAGGAAACTCTGCTCCACTCTGTGGTCACATCCTAACAGAGCACTGTGGTTCTCTTCCCTGCTGCAGCGTATCATTGGGATACCTCTGACTGGATGCCCAGTGCTCGCTTGTCCGACATTGAGGAAGTGCCCAATTTTGAGACGACAGATGGAGGCTCGGCTCATCACGGCAGCACCAGAGAACTGGAAACAGATTACTACCTTGGTGGCTACGACATCGACAGCGACTACCCTCCCCCTCACGAAGAAGAGTTTTTGAGCCAGGACCAGTTACCACCTCCTCTTCCAGAGGATTACCCAGACCAATATGAAGCCCTCCCACCCTCGCAGCCGGTCTCAATGGCAAGTACTCTCAGCCCTGACTGCAGGAGACGGCCGCACTTCCACCCGAGCCAATACCTCCCTCCCCACCAGTTCCCCAATGAGACGGACACCACAGGATCTCAGACTGGGAATGAATTTAGTACTTTTGCTGTTGGCCCAAGCCAGAACACAGAAAATGTTAGTGCAGGTAAGATGCCCGTATCTTTGCACAACTCTCTCAATGCGTCCTCCTCCGACGTCTCAGCCGGCTGCGGCTTTGATGACTCCGAAGTAGCCATGAGTGACTTTGAAAGCGTGGAGGAACTCAGTCTAGAAAATGTTCACATTCCATTTGTGGAGACCCAGCACCAGACACAAGTGTAAAGGAAGCTCCTTTCTTCTTCCTCCTCCTCTTCTTTTTTTTTTAATTTTGTCATTTGGTCCAATTAATAGTATAAATATTGAGAAGAAATTTTGCTGAAGGTGTGTCTATACATATATTGGGCAAAGAAAAGTACAGTATAACCCATTATTAACTTGTTCAGAAATGATACTGTATGTGCAGACACGAAGAGACCAATTGTGTTAAGTATTATACATCACAAAATTCTTAAAGACAATCTGGAGCGTGTGTACCTTCTATTTATTACCAAGAGTAAAACTCAGCTTTTGAGGCAGGGGGGAAAATACCTGCTAAATAATTTCTTTCTAGCTCACAAAGTTGGGTTGTTTGGTGGTTTTTTGTTTTGGTTTTTTTTTTGGCATTGTGTTATTAAAAGTGTTACAGTGTTATGATCTCCCCACAGTATTAAGGAATGGGTATGGATCATTCTAGGATGCACTGTTGCATGAAATTTTACGTCAGCAAAGAGTGGAAGCAATTGATTTCTGGGGCTGCTGCATAGAATGCATCATATGGCTAAAAAAAGCAACATCTACGAATTGACCTATCAAAGACAAGTGACCAGTTATTTGTCCATAAACATTTATCTTTCCTTTTGTTTATTACTTAGCAATTCATTCTACTTTGTGTAGAGTAACACACATACATGCAGTTTATATTTACTCCAAATTGGCTTACTTGGGTTGTCATTTTTAAAACATGATGTCAGGTTCATGTGCATAGCTTTGCCCATGAGGACTTCTGAAATGTCAGAGTTTGGCTCAGGAGTGGCCTGGTTTTTCCCCAGCTGTGTGTGCACAGCTTCTCTTAACGTGTATGCAACATGGGGTAACCTACACAGCTGATAATTTTTTTGAAATTTCTTGTTTGGGCAATCAGCTCTTTAGCAGCAGTCCTCATGCTGCAGTTCCTGCAGTAAAATTAGTTGCAACTAAGTTACATATAAGGCTGCTGTAACTTCAGATGGTTAGTTTAACATCTTTTGGCAATTGTCCATTCCTAGAATTCACAGGATGAGTTCTCAGCTGCTGTAGACTGACTCAGTCAGTGGAGCTGCATGAATGGACTGTGGCCAAAGATCCGTCTCTAGATTTTCCACTGGGTGCATGATTTTGTAGGATTTCAGTACATCCAAAAGTTGTTTCAGACTGAAGTTTCCAAAGGCAGACTTCAGAATATTGTTGTGGAATCAAGAAAACCATGGCATCTGTATGCTTTTATGCTTCCCTCCACCTGATTGGAGTAAATGATCATTGACATTGGTTTGGTCAGAGCAGACAAGTGCAATCTAGAAAAAGGGGATTTTCGCGCAGTGTATTAAAGCAGAGTATGTACACTTATTGCTTGGTGCTCTGAAAATGTTTTTTACCACTGCATTTTACAATGTCTTTGTACCTTACCAGTGAACGTGAGTCTACAAGCCTTTGTTACTGTTGGTTTTTTATCCATTTCTTCCATGTCACAATTCTGTCATTCTGAAAAGCTATTGAATACCTAAATCATTTTGATAAATTAACAGATTCATTAGCAGTTTTCCTGTGCTGCTTTCCATGCCCTGTCCCTCAGTCAATCATCTTAACTGGATAGTTTCAGCAATTGTATGCCAGGGCATGTTCTTGATTGACTTGAGTTTCACACAAAATTAAATTGTGGGCCATTTCCTGACATACAGGAAGGGTTTATTCAGATATTTTCCCCAAAACAAAGAATTTACTAGTAGAATGTAATTTAAATAATTTCAGCTTGTAACACTTTTAATAAAACATGATTTCTAGAATTCTTGGTGTAGGTACAGTGTGTTGCTGCTTCCCTCCAATAGCTTGTATATCTGTAAAAGATTGGTGTGGATATTTTCTTTGGGATGATGCAGCAATTCTTCAGTAGAAAACAGTTCATTGTGCAGGTATATGAATAGAATGAGTGAACTTCTGGAAAGAATGTACTGCACATACAAGTATTATCAAGTACTTGTCTGCAAATAGGTCCTGTCCATTGAATTTATGAATGTCACTTGGTCTTCTCAAAGTAAACATGCTTCTGTAACAGTGATATGTTCTGAATGTGCTCATGGTGCGTTTCAAACCCTTTCCCCTGATATTATTCCTGTGTTTTTAAGAAGAAAAAAATACGGAAATCTGTATTGTGATTGCGAGGAACTGAGGGATTTGCCAGAAGGCCATAAAATGGTTTGGCAAGTCCAGAGGCACAGATAGAGGATAATTTGTATTGTTCATGAAGTCTGTGTAACAGGAAAGGAAATGCAATTAGATTGATGTCTCTTCAAGAGTTAGGAGCATCACAGTTGGAAAAGCAATTCTGCAAATTTAGCTGCACTTTTAAAACTTGTATGACCTTCTGAGAATGTGATGCTCTCTTAGCGTCGGGCTGCAGTTTACATGAGGCTTGCTCCTACTCAGTTTTGGTTTGAGACATTTTTATCCATTATGCAATTAATTCTGTTCAAGCCCCCAGCTAGTTATTAGGTGTACTTGTCACCTGTCTTCTGTAGTGAAAGTTCTTGCATAAGCCTGAGACACCAATATCAAACCTTTGCTGGGACATATCAAAAGTGTCACGAGGGACAGCACAATGGGAGCCTAGTGATTGCCAAAAAAAAAAAAAAAAAAAAAAAAAAATCAATGTTTCTTACCAAGCTTGTTGCCTCAGTAATATATTGTTGGTAGTGAGTTTTAATAGTAAAGTATGCATAAATACAATGTATAGTACTTTTTCTGTTTGATGTTGTTGCCATTTCATTTCACTGAACGCCTACTTATTAAAGTGCTGTTGGGAAGGTGCCAAGGATCACCCGTTCAGCCTTCTCTGTCCTATTCATGATTTCTATACCTCAATATCTCCTCCTCTCCAAATCCATCTTCAGATTCTCCTCTGTGAATATTGGTACTTCTGTGGCCTTTCTGGTTTGTTCAGACTCTTTTTGATAATTGTAAGACCCAAATGCACATCTTAAGGTGAAATACCTCTTAGGGAGTAAGATTTTCATACTAACATCTCTTGTTAAACCAAGCCATTTTATTTTCTTTTTAATTACTACTCCACACGAACAACTCAAAATCTTTTAATCTGGAACATACAAACACATTCATAACATAATGTAAGAATTACTGTTCATGTTAGCACTTCCAATATATATTTCCTTTTTCTGCCATGTGATGATTTTTGTATCACTGCTGCTGTCAGGCCCCTGGTTCTGCAAGAGCTACCCTGCACATCTCTACTTATCCAGTGTGTCTGTATTTCACACTACGTCCCTGTAGATGGCTCCACTACACAGTATTTTCTCTCAGAATCATCTGTAGCAGATGATTTCATAGGCTTAATGAAGTACTTTTGAGTATCATTGGCTTATAACTTATGATCAAGAAAGTTTTTGATTTTTGGAAAGAAGCAGCAAGAGAAAAAAAGCAACTTATTAAAATGCAAATATGCATTTATATCAGAAATCACGAACTTTGCCAGGGGTGTATGAGTCCAATTTTGATCAAATTGAAAATATCATGCTGGCCTTTTTAATAATGCTGGCAATGGAAAAAGCCTTACAGTGACTACAACGGGATTTATTCTGCCAATACCACTTTAGGTGGCCTTGTGCAAAAAGAAAAATTAGGCTTATATATGGTTATATGGAGGCTTAAATTCTTAAGTATGTTAACTACTTTGCCTTTGTACTATAAACATTAAAAAAGGGGGGGAAACCCCCACAAAATTATAGATATTGGATGTAGTTGCTGTCCTTGACCAGTATCTTAGAGTGGAATAAAGGGCCAAATGTGACACCATGGAGCTGTAGCATCACTTTCCTCCCATGGGAGAAAATGGACAACCCCACTGAAGACCACCATAAAGTTGCGTTCCTCTAGGACCTTCCTACAGGATACAGCATATGAAGGCTACCAGGAGGACTTTGGAATGCAGAGATTCACTACAGAATTGTGATTTCCTGTCAATCAGGCTGTTTTCCTTAAGCACAGTGATGTCTTTGATCCCAAACTATCCCATGGGTTTCTTTAACGTATAATTCCAGTAAAAGGCTGGAAGGAGTCAAAGGCTTCTCACTGCCACTGTTTTCATGAACCTGAAAGTTGTGTGCTCCATCTGTCAAGCATGTCTCCACCTCTGCATGTCCCACAAAGAACTTAAATTTTGGTCTTTCAAATTTTTTCTCCCGTTCTCTAAATTCTCTAGTGTATGTAGTCTGAAGTAGTGAGACCCTTGATGTATCGGTACCTTCTCTAGTCAGAAACTCAGTATTGCTGCAGCACAGTGAATAAAAGCCTGTCATGAAATGCTGATCAGCGGGGAGGCAGCAGCCTATTGTCTCTGTGAGCCAGGCAGAGACATATTGAGAATATGACATAAAAGTTGGTGTTCTTGTCTCCTGTAAATTCCATCATAAAGAAAAACGTGGGCTGAACAGGACAAGTGGCTAAGAACACACTTTACTCCTCATCAAGCTCCTGCTTGAAAAAGCTAAATGGATGCTATAGTAAGTATATCCTAACAGTCAATAATAACTGCAGTCATGGGAGACGGAGTTGAAGGTGCCCTGGAACAGTTCTGCTAAGCTTCATTGAAAAAGAAGCCTCCTTAATAATGGAGGAAGCCAGCTCTTCAGAACCAGTATGAAAGTACTTCTGTGCTTTTTAGATAATATTTGGAGCTATTCACTCAGTAATAATGGGTAGTTCATTGGTTTCCAACAGAGAGTTACATCTTCAGCTTCATTCCCTGATGGTTTACCATCATTTACCATGTGGTAAAAGCTGTGCTTTTTGCCTGTTTGCATCTCTGCTTCTCTCAATACACCAAACTGTGATTTGAGCCTTAGAAATTTAGGCCATTGCCCATTACCCATGGTTTTTAGCCTGTGTTTCATGAACTTGACATTTAACATCTCCATTATCAGAAGGGCCATTCAGTTAGTAAATTAGCTGCATCATCCAAGGGATGGGCAGATGGGGAGGAAATGAAATTAAATTCATTTCTTTATGTAATAATGAAAAGCAATAATTGCAAATATGTCGTATTACACAAAGGCCATAAGTAATCTTTACCAGTGTTAAGAGTGCACTTGAACTGTATTATGGAAAGAGATTGGAGCCCTCAGAAGTGTAGCATTCTTTTGTCATAGGAATACCTGAAACACTATTAATCAGCAATGCAATCAGCCCTTACTGCCGCTTTTCAGGAGATGACAAAGATGTTTAGGAGTGAAAGCAGTTCTCTTTAAAGCACTGTATTGGAAAAGATTGTCTTGTAAATTTTACCTGTCTCAAGCAGGCTGGTTTGTAAAAGATGTATGTTTTGGTGTTTAAAAAGAAGTTTATAAAATAATGTATATAATGGTTTCAAATTACTAGGCTTTTGTAGATATTTGATGCCAATCAGGTTGCTTTAATTTCTTTTGTTTGTTTGTTTGATATAATTCTAAAGAGTCATCAAAGTTGGTTTAAACTTCTAAGATAACAGAAAAAAACAAAAAAGTTTTAGATCTGAAAACTTTTTAATCATTTCAAATTGTACTGTAACTTTTCTTTGGGTTCAGCTCTTTTTGTTTAACTTTTCTCTGGTTTTAAGAAGATTTTTTTATTGACTTTTTTAAATGAATGTGTTTTGCACAAAAAAACCTAGAGGTACGATTTTTATTCCATTTCAGGTAGGTATTAAAAAAATGTCATTTTTCCAATGACAACAAATTCAACCTTATGCAAAAGGGAAGGTTTATCACTTTGAGTGGGTATAGTTCTCCATCTGAAAACTAATTGTTCCTTCATAATTGCTGTTGGCAGTATTGTCTTGTGTTCTTTTGCTATAAAAAAAAAAACAACAAAAAAAAAGTGTACAGGTTTGTAACTGCCAAAATTTGCTAAAGTTGATGGTTAAAATAAGTTTTCCAAGTAAACAAAAAGAAAAGCCCAGCTGTGTTGACTGCTTCTTGATTTTTCTCCTACTTTCAAAGGAGGGAGCAAGATAAGATACACCAGTTCTTCAAGGAACGTAGCATTTCATTCCCTCTCTGTGTTGCAGAAAATGTTACTTTTTTGAACTCTTCAAATTAATTTCATTATTACATGGAAATTCCTCCGTAGGGGCCCCTACTTGCACTGCAGCACATTCTTGCCAAGAGTTGTTTAGCTGATGTGTATAAGCCAAGGCAGTTCCCTGATTAAATCCACATCTTCAAAGAATGCAAAAGGCATCATTGCATCCTATAGCCATAAAGACAGTGAGCTCTATCAATGGAGACAATTTCAGGGGCCAGTGGAGCTGTCTAGTTGCTTAGTGTGTGTAGAAGGAGTGGGTGTGTAAAACAGCATCCCGCTCCACAGTGTGCCTGCCATGGGCATCTCTGTGCACCAGCGTCATGGCACTGGCAGGTGGGACCAGCTGGGACAAGTTCATGTGTGTTAGCCCTGCCCCTGCAAAGAGGTGTCATTCTGCTGGGCCTGATACCCAGTCTGGCCAGGGGCTTTCATTCAGGGATACCCCATTTATTCCTCCTTCATCACACCTTTTCAGCTCCACAGCCCAAGCTGCCCTAGTTGGACTGGACTGAAGCACAGCTTCAGAAGCTCAGTGTAGGAAGGAGGGGAGACAGTCCTTCCTGAGGTCTTTGGACACCCTGCCATGACATAGCAAAGAGCACCCCTCATGCTGCTGGGGAGGAGGGATGCTGCCTGCAGTGTGTGTCCCATTAGAGCACGGACTCAGAGCAGTGTTTCAGTCACCACCAGTCAGCACACAAATATCCCTTCTCAGCCATCTTGAAACAGAAGTTTAAGCTGTGGAAAGGCAAAATACCAAGTCAACATTAGAAGTGTCTCTTTCCTCAAGAATATCCTTTTTTTCCTATTATGGATGACTGCCTTATTTTAGCCAGTTTCCTATTTAATAATCTAATTCTATTTCTGTTTGTAGGGGATCTCTTTTTTTCTTTTCCACCAATACTAGTAGATCTTGACACAATCTCAGGGAAATACCTGTGGCAGCAGAAGTACTCTGGCAGTTCAGCGAGGCTCAGTTATAGTGAGATGAAGCAGAGCATTGTAAGAGAAAGTGAGTATAGTTCAGAAAACATTCAGGATTAAATGGTGCATAATTCTTCCTTCAGTTTAATGTTCAAAGCTCAAGATACAAAATGACATCAGTATTTCTATTAGGATGGAAAAGATGAGAATTGAGATGCTAAACAGGTCAAAAATGCACCTAAGTGTTCTCTCAAAATGGAACCAGCACCACTGATTTTTCCCCTTAACATCAACCAGAAATAAGTTATTTCTTCCTTCCATGTGTTTTGGTAACAGGTTTTATAATTATGCAGTGTATCCTGTCCGTCATGGTGGAAACTCTGCCTGCATTAACACTGCAGTGCTGCTGGTACATGAAGTCACACCAGAAGTCTTTGTGGTCTAAAAACGAAGGGGGGAACACCTCATGAGAAAGTATGAAAAGGAGAAAACCCTCAAATGACAGCTCTAGTAATTTCAAAGGACCTGAAGTTTTTCACAGATAATCTTTTCCTTTATTTGCACAGAAATATCTGTAGTGCAAAACAACATCAAAATCAGAAATAGCTGTCTGGCTGTGGCTTTTCTAGACCTTCAGAAAAACTTGGAGGGCTTCTGCAGTATTCTAGGGATGAGTCAGGTGGACATTAAGAAGAAGGAGACAATCCAGCCTATCTGGACACTTACTAAGAATCTTCATTTTCAGATCAAAGACAGATTTTTCCATGCTGGTAAAACCTTTCCTACTTGCAGTTTTTGTTCTGTCTACTCCACTCTATCATACAGTCAGGGACAAAACACCAGTGCAATGACTGTGACTTCCTCTAATGTTCAAAGAAAGCAATTTAGAAACCCCCTACGTCTTCTCAGCCAGCAGTCATAGCCACAAAGAAGAAAGCATTTTGTAGAAGGCACATCAGCCTGTTGCAGGAAGGACTCCTGGCTGTGGAGAGAAATGCGTGGTTTTATAGGAGAACAGGCAAGGAAATTGCAACAGCAGGTGAATATCAAGTTCTTCTCTCCTAATTTAACTTCTTCAGATATGTTCTCCCCAGTGGTACCAAGGGTCTTCCTGTGCATATATTTAGCTCACATCCCCACTTACAACTTGCTTTTCTAGGTTTCCAGAGACTACATAAATTTCTTCCAGCACCTAAAACCATGCCTCTGGTTCTGGTGTGGAGGAGAGCTCCTTATAGGATTTAATGAGCCAGACAGTTAAGGATGACCTGTGGTGACCAGCCTTGGCAATGAAACCCTACAGTGTCTTTTAGGCCACTACCATAGAAGAAACTTTTACTGTGAGGGAGGTGGGGCACTGGCACAAATTTCCCAGAACATCTGCGGTTACTCTATCCCTGGAAGTGTCCAAGGCCCGGTTGGATAGTGCTTGTAGTAGCCTGGGATAGTAGAAGACCTCCCTGCCCATGGCAGGAGGTTGGAAATAGATGATTTTTAAGGTCCCTTCTGAGCAGCCAAACCATTCTATGATTCTGTGGTTCTGTGTTTGTTTATCAGAGAGGTATGGCCAGGGATGATCAAATGCAAGCCAGTTAAGGGAGTCTTTTTCCACAGGCATGTGTGATTTGTAATTCTGCCACTGCTTAGATGTGACTAACAGCTTCCGCTACCTTTGGAATAACTTCCTGCAGCACACATAACTTGAGCTTCCAGGAGCCATTGGATAGCCACCAGCACCTCCTGCAAGAGATGGACTTTAAGAGCCAGGGTAAATCCACAGAGCTCAGTGGACCCTGCTGTTCTGAAGCTATTGCCCAGTAAAGACAGAAAGTACAAAGATCCAGCTGTACAGAAGCCAATTCCAGCTGTCCCACTTGGCTAGTTCTTGGCTTGCTCAGATGTGTCACGGATTGCCCTCCAGGGGAAAATGCTGCTGTAATCCAGCCAGGCAGAGAGAGCAGCTGCCTGCTGCAGTCTACTGAGCAGTTAAATGGCAGTGTTTGTAAGGTCATTTATATGGCAAATATATATTAAAGAAAAATATATATATATAATTTTGAAGTCACTTTAAGGCATTTATTTCAAATAACAGAAAATTAAATGCATTAAGTGTTTAAGTGTTTACACAATGATAGAAGGTGATCTTATCTGTACAGAACAACGTGTGAGGATTCAAGCAGCATGAGTATTTAAGCCTTAATCCATGTAAAAGGTCATGTGCTGATTTTGTTAAGTCATCTAGGTCATTCCAGTTGTCTTCAGTAACTTCAGAGGTCTCCCTCAGAATGGGGTGTTTGCAATCCACCTCTTGGGGCATTAGCAATGCCTTAATACAAACAGGAAGGATTTCTCCTGGGAAGTGTTTGCTACGAAATCTTAAATAAGCTGTTTTACGTTAGTTGTGAATTGACATGTTTCAAGGAGACCAAGTTCCATTCTCCATGCTGCTAAAAGCAAAGCAGAGTTAACAGTTTCTGTGCATCCTGAGGTTGAAGATTAATACCTGGAGTAGTGGAGCTGCTGCCTGCAGAGCTTCCAGTGCAAAACTGTGCCTTGTGTTTGGCTTCCCAGCGCAGACCAAAATACAGTCACGGGGGGGGATTGCTGTCATCTACCCTCAGTTATCTGCATGGCGGTGCTTCCCTCTGAGCCAGTCATCGTTGGATGCTTTATGTTCAGTGAAGAGATCTAAGATACAAAGTCATCTAACCTAATGTTAGTATCAACTTTAGGACACCTTCTGAGAAAGCATTATTTGTCTTCAGTGACCATTAAGGATCCCAGATGATAATCATCTCAGCCATGAACTTCTGTTTGAATCCTATGGATTCTGCCTTCAGGGCATATTTTCCAATTGTTGTTTTTTGTAATTGCTTTAATATTTAATTAAAATTTCATTGCTTTAATATTTAATTTAATATAAATACTTAACATTTACTCTTACAAGAGAGAGATATTAGCAAACTGAAGAGAGGTCAGAAGAGAACCATTAAGAAGACCAGGGCCTGGAATATATGACATATGGGAAGAATTTAAAGATTTCAACTTACCTTCTTCTGTAATTCTATCTATTTCTGTGCTTTCTGTGCTAAGAAATGAAATGTTTTCTATTCTGCTTGAATTTCTCCATTACTACATATAAATATTATTTTCCTTTCATTAATTAATGTCAGTGTAAATCTAATTTAGTAGGTGTTCAGGAAAAATCACTTTATATTATCCCTGACTGCTGTTAACTTTTAATAGTTAACTAATTAATTAATGCAAACCTCAAAAACCATGTTTTCACATGGTTTTACTCCTGAAGCAAGAAGACAATGCTCTGAACATGGCCTTTTTCCATTTCAAAGTTTTGCTATCACATGCAGTCCTACTGTCTGTTTTTGAATGCAGCCACACAGAGCCTGATGGAACCAGCAGCACTTGAGCTGTGCATCATTGCAGCTGGTGAGGCAGGGAGACCTAGTCAGCACTCAGGATTAGCCAAGTTGACCAGAAACCCACTTTTCCTCCTTTCAACCCTTAAAAACCTGAAAATGTTTAGGATTGCTGTGTTTTCCACTGGTCTGTGGTTGTGAACCAAGTTCATACCTGGAGATGCAGAATTTCCTCAGCTCACAGCAGAGTCAGAGCAAGAGGTGCCAGGAGAACAGCAGTGCTCTAGGATTGCAGGAAAATACAGCACTGTAACACTATCAAGTGTTTGGCTTTGTCTGTACTATACAGCCCTCTTCTTCTGGAATTTTTCCTAGGCCAGAGGTAATCAAATTCCTTTGATTGTTATGTTCAGTGATAAATTTGAACCATTTAATGAAAAATTACTTAGGAGTAATAGCAAACTGAAATAAGCTCAGAAGAACATAATAACTCCCATCTAAAAGTACCCAAAGGCCTGGTGAGTTGGAGTGTTGAAGACTGTGGTTTGGCCACCCTCTTCAAAGAAACTACAGCCTCTGACCCCCTGTGATGTTTTTCCCTTGGGTAGGTAAGTGTGGGAGCAGCACTCCCCAAATGAGAGTCCAGCGAACATGGAGAATTGCCTAGCTCCAGCTGGTGGTACAGAAGTGGTTGTGATATTCAAAGCAATCTCTGCTTAAGGAATTTCATTGAATATAATTCATTGCTTTTTAACAATAACTGCTGATTATTGATTCATATAGCAAGGAAAGAAGATAAAAACAGCAAATTGCACAAAAAGCTAGGGGAAAAGCTTTTTTACAAGATGCAGTCCTTCAGGGTTGTCCTTGCCCTTGAGTGAGCAAGGCCACAGTTCCTCAGAGGGGATCATACCCCGGGATGGGTCACCCACAGCTGCAGTCCCCTTGGGTGTACCTTCTCTGGCATGGAGCACCTCTTTCCAAGAATATTTCCAGGCATTTTCCCAATGTTTCCTTCCACATGCCTCTTTATTGTCTCTTCTCATGTGTCTTAACCCTTGCAGTTCCCTCCTTAAATACATTTGAGCGTGAGTTTTTTGGCACCTCTGAGTTGGTATTGTGTCTCATCGAACTAAATACTCAGAAATAGTGTAGTAGGTAATCCTTTGAATAAGTGCTTTAAGTGTGAAGGTAGGAGTTTGATCTATGGCTGAGAAGCAATCTAGCTGGATAAGACTGATAGTAGGTAGATGATATTTCCAGCTATGCTAAGAATCATTCAAATCACAAAAAGGAATTTTGAGAAGCTGGAAAGCATTCAGAAAGTCTGCAAAACTGAAATAAGAGTTGAGATTCAAACTTTTAAGTGACTATTACTTATTTAGCTATCAAAATACTGTTAAAAATTACTAGAGAAAACAAAGCTTTGTCTATCTCAGGCTAATTCTGTAGCAAGGCAGGGAACTGACATCGAGAAATTACTCACTTAGAGCTTGGATTGAGTGCCCATCCCTGGATCTTTAGATCACTCTGATCTTAAATCTGTTCTTAAACAGGACTCCATCTGTATCTCTGAAAGATAGGCTGTCGTTCAGGTTGAAGTTAACAAACTGACAGGAAAGTTGTTTGGTTTGTGGTAAACAAAAATCCAGCCAATGTGGTCAGAAAAAATATTCATATAGAGAAGTAATTAAAAGTCTGAGAGATATAAATTTCCCCTTGGTGTTGAGCAGATCCTGTCTTGAAATTTCTTGGAGTATGTCTGCCTTGTGAGCACCATGGCAGCACTCCTGCCCTGAACTGGGTCTGCAAGCTGAACTTTGCTAGGAAACACTGAGGGAGAGGTGAGTGATTTATAAGCACTAATCCATAATTTTCAATATTTACTTCTTATTTTACCACCTGCTTTTTTTCTTTCTTAAATCATATTTTTAATCAAGGGACAGTTTCATTTTATTGACTGCAATACTGAAAGCATGAGATTTCAACAATGTTTCTCCAGAACACTCTCTGAGGGAATTTAGCATTTGCAAAGGAATTACTCATCATACACCCTGTAGGAAGAAATAAATTCTCTTCCAAATTGCCAATGAAGGTGTTTTTAATTTTTCTTTTCCTTCTTTCTTGTTTGCTCTGATTTCAAGAGCCAGAGGTGTTTTTGACATTAGATCACTGCTTTGACGTGGTTTCTTCACGGGGGACTAATTTTAGGGGACAATAGAGTTTATCATGCGAAGGAGAATTACTCATTGCTTAGAGAAACTAAGCAAAAGAGAAAAACTTCAAATTGTCAAAAGCACTCACTAGAAACTCAAACTACAAATGTTTTAGATAACTGAAAGTGATCTTCCCTGTTCCCGCACAGATATATTAGAAAAAATAATGGATACTCCTTTGGCAGCACACGAGACAACAGCTGTAGAGGCTTTCAGGCTTTCAGCTAGGTCATCAAATTAGAATTAGTTGTGGTGATAGAGCAATGACATCTTGAGATTTATTATAGGGAAAACCTCTGTGTTGGGTGTGCTTGCTGCATCCCACAGGACTGCTGTGGTAACTGCTGCGTGAGTGCTTACAAGGACTCTGTCACAGCCTCCTGGTCCTCAAGAGCAGAAACCAGTGACAGCTTTGCATAGGGCTGCAGCAAGTTAGGGACATAAATTTCACTGAATTTCAGGGTTGTGCATCTTGAAGAACTCAGTATTAATACACGTTTTCAGTATTTGGAAGATCTTTTAGCATGTATGTCTTGATAAGCATTTGAAGGCTTGCAGATAATGCAGAGATACCCATTCTTGTTCTGTGATGGTCCTGAGAAACTGAACAAAATCCAAGCTGTGCATTTTAAGTTAATGATCTATAATGGACTGTAAACATGTCAGCATATCTCAGCTGACCTTTTAGCTGTCTTTCATGTTGTCAACATCCCTTTCCAGTTGGGAAGCAATGTGCAGTAATTTAAAACTCTTACAAAAGTGTGGTCAAGTTCCTAATATGGGATAGGCAACACTGAAATAATATACATTGATTTAATCATCTCAAATTTACCCAGTCAAAAAAACATCTCCGATGAAATGTTGTTCTGTTTATTAGCTGCCTCTATGGCAATTAAAAGTATCTATCATTCTCTCTATTGATTTAGGGCCCTTCTGAATTCTCTCCCGTGTAATAGAATCACATCAAAGGCCAAAGATAAGCAAATTATATTCCTCCTTTCCTTGTTTGTCAGGAAAAGTGCAAGTCACTGAGCTGTCATATTTTCCTGCCCTCCTAGCTAGAGGTGCTAGCTGAGCAACCTGGCAGGCAAACAGCAAGTCTCCATCAGCCAGGCAAGCAGCAAGGCTGAAGGTGTCCATTCTGTCCAGCAGCCATACATCTCCATGCTTACTAGGGTCTTTTTGTTCTTGCTGTATCAATATTCTTATATCTTTTTTTCCCTGAAAGGCTGGTCCTTGCATCAATGCCTACTTGAATTGTCTTTTTTCTAAACTTTGCTTTCCTGTCTGGATGAAGAAGCAGAAAAATATATTAACAAAGTACAACAAGATGCATAGAAAAAGTAGCTCAGGGAAACCACTGTGTATGAAAGGGCAGCTTTAACTAAAATAAGGTTCAAGGAAGAAACAACAGTCAAGTTGAAGCAGCTGTTTTCTCTGCAGTGTTTTGGCTAGTTGAAGATTCTGGCCATGACCTGGGTGAGTCACAGTAGTGGGGGCTGCGCTGCACTAACCAGGATAGTGATGCTGGCGTTGGTGCGGGTCCAGTGCTGAAACAAAGTTGTCTCAGCAGCCAACTGCCTGCATATGCCCTCTCCTTTGCATCCTGATGCCTGGTTCCCTCCCATGTGCTTCCATCTGTGTAGGTCCCTGTAATGAGCAGCCTCTGCACCACCACCTCTTGCAAAGTCATTTCTGTTGCTCACAGCAAGTGGATTCTTCTAGTCTTCATACTTATGGTGTCAATTATCACATGGCTTTCTGCCAGGGCAGGATCCCAGGACACCTGCTTTTGTCCTATAAACTGTTTTCAAAGCTAAGCTACTTTGATTGTCTGAGCACAGAGAGGAGCAAATTGCCTGGGAGACGCTGCTCTGGACATGATAAGATGGTGCTATCAAGAGCCAGCTTGCCTGTGGTGGCTGTGATAAGCAGAGGCATTCCTTCCCCCTGTGCTCTTTTTGCCCGAGGAGATCATGTGTCTTGTTATTCTGAATGAATATGTTGGATTATTTCCTAAAACATGGGGTGGCAATGTCTCTGTCCTGTGAATGCAGCACAAGCAAAAGCTGGATAACTCTGCAGTGGGGCTGATTATGGAACTGCCGCTGGGTGTACAGGTGCTTTTCATCTTTTGCCCTCTCCCAATTCCTGGCTGTAATAAAAAAATCTACTCCTCAAAAAAATTACTGTAGTTTGGGGGCTTTTAACTTTCTCTGAAAGCAGATTAGAGCAGCTAAAGCACCCTCCAGTGCCCAAAGAAACTACCTCAATCCAAAGTGCAATGCGAGCAGTAAATGGCATTTGAAAAATAATTTGTAAATTAGGTTAGAATGAAATTGAGTATCCCATTGGAGAAGAGAAGCATGGCAGAAGTGTTTGTTCATGGCCACAACAGAAATGCAGGAACTCATGTGCCAGACCAACATGGGCTTCATAACTGTATTGGTAGCGATTTTCTGAAAACCTATAAACAATTTGCATACATGGGCTTTGGATTTTCATTCAGTCAAAATGGACAGTTTGTGAGATTCCTTATTAACAATGATTTTTCTCATTTTCCTCTTTGGATATCTAGAGTTTTACAATGCAAAATATCAGTATTCAGGGAAAAAGAAAAAAAAAGGGTATGTGAAACTGGAAATAAAATGTAATCTTTATTGGTAGAAAAAAATTCAGATAAGTAAAGAAATACTGCTGAGAGCAATAGGAGTTCTGATGACAGATGCTGATCACCAAGAAAACCTTGTTTATTATCTTGACATGTCATTTTGGTGCTCTTAATATATTTAATCATTGTCAAGCAAGAACAAGAATCCAAAATAACAGCTGCTTGGTTCCATTTTTCTTGGTATGGAAATGAAATCTTTGCTCTTACTCCAGCTCCCTGGATAAATACTCTCTTTCATGGATTTTATTTCATTCTAATCCTCCTGGTGTATATGTGAAAGCAATTGTGTGTATAAATATACAGAGCAGCTGTAGCCATATTGGATAATAGGCCTATAATTACTTCTCTGATTTAAAGCCTAATAGTTTATTCCACAACTGTTGTGATGCATTTTTATTAATATTGGAATAATTTTGCTGCCCTTTTGCTAAGCTGCGTACAATTGTCTCTCCAAATAAATGAAGTACTTACAGTAGAAGGGATAATTAGAATTTAACTTAGTATGGAAATACTTAACTCTCAAACATCTGGCTCAATCTGTTTACAAGAAGAACTTAGGCACAAAATGCTAAGAGGAACATGGATAAAACTGAAGTTCCTTTGTGCCAGTTTATTAAAAGCATGCAAACCAAACCATGAGGTGAAACTACACATTTAATCAGGGCTTTCAACATCTCAGGTTTCTTGAAGTGATTTCTCATGGCCCTAGATATGGTCAATATGTGAAAAATTGTTTCCTATAAAGGTATATGTGTTTTGTAGTGGGCTAGGATTGCCCCATTCTGAATTGATATCTGAATTTCCTAGAATTTCTCCAGGAGTTTTAGAGTGTCAGATTTGCTGCACTTCTAAAAGATTATTGCTGTAGTTAATAAACCACCAGGGAAATGGAGGACAGCAAGTATGTTGCCAAATTTTATAGGTAGCTCCAGGTAACTACAGACCCATAGGATTGACCTCTGCACTAAGCAAATAACTCAAAACAGTGTCAAAGAATAGAATTAGAGGAGAGTTAGCACTGATTTAGTTGGTAGAAGTAATCTGTCACAAATCTACTTGAATTCTTTGGAGAAGTCAATGAGGATGTTGTAATGGCTGTCTGGTAAACATGGTGTACCTAGTGTCTTTAAAAAACTTTCTGTATGGTCCTACAAGAAAAAAATCATCAAAGAAATTAGGCTAATGTGCAGAATCAGAGATCCCTCAGGGGGAGGACCTGGTTGAAACATCAGAACTAAAAGATAGAACACCATGAGTTTTAATATCACAGAGTTACAAGAATAACTTCAGAAGGCTCTGATAGAATCTGGGCAGTTCAACATATTCATAAATTATTCACAAACTTCTTGTACCAAAGTGTGCAAATAATTAAAAAATTGTTCAGGATAGTCAGAATTTAAGATGACTACAAACACTTGCAGAAATGTTGGATTAAATTTTATGTTGATAAATGATAGGTACTTCACATTACAAAAAATAGCTTTATTTGTGTATACTGGGTTCCAATGATGCATTTTTATTCAGAAAAGAAATCTAGGAGTCATCAGCAGTCATTGTGAAAATGAGGTTTCTTCTGAAAACCTCAGCTTAATGCTTAGACATTGTTCAAAAGCATTTTTTATTGGGAATTATAAGGAAAGTAGTTGAAAATACAGATAAAAATATACTTCTTTCTAAATCAATAAAACACCCTTATCTTCAATTTTGTGTATTTTTGTGGTCTTCTATCTCATATAGGGCATAGATGAAGTGCAGAAAGGGCAGAAAAGGACAGCAATAGCAGTATTCCACCATACAGGAGGACATATATTAAAATATTACATCTTAGAGAGAAATACCAAAGTGTTTTATGATGAAGACCTGGAAATACTGGAAACATTGAACATTTGTACAGAAAACATGCCTAGGAAAGCATTTGTACAGAGAACATGCCTAGGAAATCATTAACTGCTTTTCCTAATAGAGTTTTAGAGGGATTCCATGAAATCCTTAAGCAATGATTTTGAAACAAATGAAAAGCAGTACTTTATTTATATAGAGTTAACTTGAGAAATGTTTGATTTAAAAAGTTAAGGAGTCCAAAGCGTAAATGGTGCTTAAAATAGAATCATATGAGGTTTGTGAAGCAAATGTTTCACAGATTCCTTGATGGCCATTTAACTGAAATTGTTTAAAGGAAAGCTCTGGTTCAGGTATTTCCTAGGAGACTTCTCCAGCCGTCTTTACTTGTAAGGACCACTACATACTTTGAGTTATTCTATTTCTTACGTTCTTTCTCTAAGCATCTTGTGCTAGTCACCTTCATAGACAGGACATATGGGTTCTTAATGTCATCCCGTGTTCTTACATTCTGAATTTTCTCTGCTATGGAACACAAATCCCACAAATCCTTTCTAATGTAATTTGTATCAATTCTTCTTCAAGAAAAAATAGTTTTTTGGTTTAGCTAAATGGTCTGACTTCGGATTACCTTCTGTCAGATGACATTTGTCTCGTACGAGATTAATTACATTACTACAGTTGAAATCCCAACCCTATTTTTTGAAACATGCTCTTGGAAGTAGAGGCTGTTACGCTCAGTGTTACTAAGTGTTTTAAGGTGTTTAACAGCTGTCTGGGTGATCAGCTCTGATCTATTAGGCCCTGTAAAACTGTTTGTATCAATGTTCATTTACATTAATTTCCATTACTGTCTTCATTTGCCATCATGTTCTTGGGAAAGGTTCATCTGAAGTTCAAACATAGAGTTCCTGGGTGTGACTGACCTGGCTGGCATGCTGCCAGAATAAATTACAGCATTCTCTGGCTAAATGGATTCAAGTGCAGCTGTCTGAGCTGCCAGAGCTGCTGAAACACCAGGTCATTGAGTGCGGCTGGATGTCAGCTCTATGCACTTTGCACTTGTGCAAAGGGTAGGGATTGGTTTTTTGAAGGAAGAAAGGGAACATCAGGCTGCTTAACTACAGATACACAGCAAGGTGGGCCTGAACCAGGCACTCAGCAGAGGAGGTCTGGCTTGCTGAAGCTCTTACTATTCAGAGAAAAAGGATCAGATACAGCTTACTGGAAGCTGCACAGATAGCATGTGTTATCTGTATCCACATCCACAAGTACATATATACATGTAAACATGCATGTACATCAGGATTTGGAATAATGTGCCTTTACAGAACAGGCTAGTTTAAACTGCATGGAAATAAACTCCACTGCCAATGGAAAAAAACAAAACCAAAAAAACCTAGCAAATCTCAACCTCCCCCCACTTAGGGGCTTGGTTTGCTGCTTAATACCCTGAGCTCATGAATACCTGTGCAGTAGTTACCATATGGCCAGAAAAATGTGTATGCCGATTATTTTTCAGACTTTCTGAAGCTACCTCTGAGGCATAGTGGGGTTACTTTCAGCCCATGCTGAGAGCTCAGAAAACCAGACTTTAAGTGAAGCATCCTAAACACAGGGAGCCAAAATGGTTGGGTTTTTTTTAAAGAAACTAAACCCATCATAATAGCTGCTTAAAGCATAGTAGGGAATTTAAAAGATTTCTGCTTGTGGATGAAAATCTTCTCTGCATTGATAGCTAAAAATGTGTTAAAAGGCCTTTCTGTATTAACACCCACAGTAAATGAATAGGACAAATTGCACTTCCTTACTAGCATTCCAATCTGGAGGCGATGACTAAGAAATATTCATAATTCATAGCTATGACATCAAACCAGTGAATATTGGGTTTCTAGCTTTTACACTGTGAGTGGCAATCTTAGTGCCTGGGAACAGATTATATTTTTGCATGGAGTGGGACTTTCACGCATTGTATGCAGCAAACCAATCTGGTCTCCTTCCTTCTGCTACAGTGTGACCTGCCTAGTGAATGAGGGAAATGCTGTGGATGTTGTCTAACTAGTATTAAAGTCCTTGACAATGTCTCTAGTAGCATTCTCCTGGAGAAATTGGCTGCTCATGGCTTGGACAGGTGCACTGTTTGCTGGGTAAAAAAACTGGCTCGATGTTGGAGCCCAGAGGGTGGTGGTAGCTGGAGTTACATCCAGCTGGTCACAAGTGGGGTTCTCCAGGACTCAGTCAGTACTGGGGACAGTTCTGCTTATTAGACAACTGCATCATTTCACCTTTCTTTGCCTCTTCTGTTAACAATATCTGAAAGGTCTCATTGTTTCCATTGCAGTCAGCAAGCCCATGAAGCATGTCAAATTCAGACCTGTTTTAAGGCATCCTCTGTGGTTAGCTTTTCTTGCTCTTTGGTTCTTGGTATTTTTGTTGCTTAGTGTCAAGATGTTGTTCATCAGTCTGCAAAAATATGAAATACTGATGCACCTTGTTTATTCAGTAGAGAGAATGCTTTGACTCACTCTTGAGGTGTACCAGGATGTTTTCAGAAAGTGTACAGGGCAGCTAAATGCCTCCCTTTGGCAGTCTGGATTTTTGAACAGTGCAATAGCTAAGTTAGGTACCTCAGGTATTTAGGGCTGGAAACAGCTCCTACTTCCCTTATACACTTTTCTTGTTAACAGATGAGTCAAGAGGAAAAGAAAATCATATGTATTTCTGCCCTATCCACTCCTGAGGGAACAAGTCTGCTCCATGTTTGTATGAATGCAAGAATCTGTCAGCAACCAGTAATGATGTTTAAGCTATTGCTGAATTTCAGATAAGTTTTTTCCAAGAAGTACAAAGCTAAACCTGAAATAAATGTTACTTATAGACAACAGTTCTTGATAAATAAGAACAAAATTAACTGCAATCTCACACTTTTGTCTTATGTCTCATATATGAATGCCAAGTACTAAGTGCCTATAGTCATTCAACCAGAAAAAAAAAAAATAAACCTGTGGATTTATTTTTAAAAAATGCAGTATTATTCAGGAGGCCAGTTGTCTATAATCTCACTACAAGCTTTTCCTAAAGTTGTGGGTTCAGCACAAACTTCTGATTTCATTATTCTCTAGGATAAGAATATTTCTTTGTGAGGCCTCTTAAGTTCCACATTAAGAGAAATAAAAGGATTAAATAAAAGACAAGGGAAAAAAGTGAAATTTCAGACACTGCAACTACCAAATCCAGTCACTGTGTATTGGTGATGGATACAAGAGGGCCACTCCTCCGCATTCAAGTAGAGTCTGATTTCAAGCATCTGCTTTGACATTTAAGTAGATGAATCATTAAATGCAACGACTACCTGGAGGCAGGGGTGCACTTCATTGTTTTTTTCTCCTGGCAGCACTATATTCAAAAATATAAGGATGCTTAAAGACTTTGCGTCAGTTGGTCCTGCTTATTTAAAAACAAAACCAGAATCTTTCTTTTTCAAGTTTGTTCATGTGAAGTTCATAAAATGAGACCCTTGAGTTACTTCACCATCCTTTTTTGATTAGAAGCAGATGAGCTTCAGCAATTGCTATTTTTTTTAAAGAATATGAACCCCAATTCCAAAATGTTTGACAGAGACAGCTGAAAAACTGAACTGAAGCTTACATTGTTAATACTTGCTTGTACTTCTGCAGTACTCATGAGGGGGGAAGGGAAGGAAGAGCAAATGTGCAGATATGTGTCATTCAGAATTCAGACACAACAGGTGGCTTACAGCTGATTATTGACTCATAGATGTATAACTAGGAGATTTACAGCATAGCAGTACATGCTCATGGCTGAATGGAGCCACTTACATGCCATTTTGGCACCTCAAAGACTACCATCAGATACCATGCTGTCACTACCATTAGATAAAATTCTCATTTCTTGTCTTAAGTGGTACTTGCACATCCATCTTATCCCCATTTCTCTCTAAGGAAACTTCTAAGAGGAAATAAAAACTTTCAGGAAGCACTTAATGGAAGAATGTCGAATACGTAGTGAAAAAAGACTCTCTCAGGTTTGATAAAATGATTTATTAAAAATATGAATATCGACCTAATATCGATATCCAACTGAGATGGACAAAAAAACTCTCTAACAGTTTAAAGTTAGAAAGTGTATGTTTATTGCAGCGCTGGACAGCATGTGGGATAACTCCCTAAAGCATACCGCGCCTTACAGGAAATCACAAAGTCATTTTATCTACAAAACTGTTGAATATCCAAAATACAAATACATATTCATAACCTTGGTACATCCCATTCCC
>VZUI01057041.1:0-19795 GCA_013401135.1 Cettia cetti | reverse complement strand
TATCTATATCTATATCTATATCTATATCTATATCTATATCTATATCTATATCTATATCTATATCTATATCTATATACCTATACCTATACCTATACTTATATCTATATCCATATCCATGTCTATGTCTATGTCTATGTCTATGTCTATGTCTATGTCTATGTCTATGTCTATGTCTATGTCTATGTCTATGTCTATATGTCTATGTCTATGTCTATCTACATAGATATACCTATATATACTTAAATATATATTAATAGAGATATTGATATGGCTATTTCACTTCCAGGTCTGCTTTATCTTTCAGGGGAAGTGCTGATCCTCCCCTTTCGTGTCCTTAACCCACCCCTGTTTTAGCTCCTTTTAAGCAATAAAGCCAGTCCAATAAGCCTCCTTTCTGCTTAGTGCTTCTGTGAACGTTTTAGTTAGACTTGCAAATGTTGCTAAACGTGATCCTCGACCCTCACAAGACTCTTCCTCACTAAATTACTGAGATTCACTCAGATGACTTGTTCTTCAGCAGAATTCCAACACAGCCATAGTCACCAATGATCCTGAGAAAACAGTAACAAACCATTCCTCTAAGCAGTGTAAAATTTTCAATCACAGCCACCCAAAAAAAAAAAAAAAAAAAAAAAAAAGAGCATAAGCACAAGGATATAGCTAAGAAGAAGCCCAACATCCACCAAATAACTGTAAGGAATGGTATTTACAAAATGCATAACTTGGGTCAGACATCTATATGCCTAAGAGATCAGGAAGCAAGAAAGCATTTTATACTTTTTAGACCAGACTAGAAAAGGACATTCCTAAGAGTACACTTGCTAGTTTCCACTCTTTGATCCTACAAACAGTATCCAGTGGTACGATGGAGTTAAAAAAGTGTGACTGTCGTTCTCCTCTACTATCTCAGCTTACAATATTCTGGCACTGGCAAGCACTATGTGGAGAAGGAGGAGTAGAAGCTGGATTCAAAAAAAAAAGCTTTCAGAGTTTACAGTTTTTCCCTTCCTGTGATTAAAAAAGAAACTCAGGAAAGTGCACTTTTATTTGTTGTTGCCTATCAACAAACCCTATTTTCTCACCATATAGTACAATATCTCTGTGGTTACTCCAGAGAAAATTCATAGTTGTTCTTCGTAAAAATACATTTGGGGTTTTTTTTTTGTCTATGTAGTCACTGAAATTAACCAGGTATGTTCAGAACTTTTCATCCAATTGGCACTGAATAATTAGCAATCACACATGGAGAGACTGTTAAAATTTTTTAGCATAAGCTTCAGTTTTGCTTTGTCAGAGATATGCAAAACTCTTGTCAAAATCATGTTACTCCTGTTTTGACTGGATATAATGATGCCTTCACAAGGGCAAAGTTTAATGAGACAAAGAGATAAAAATATAAGGTCACTTAAGTGAGGCAAGCTGAGCTGGAATGTACATTTTGAATGAACAAATCTTTGTATACAGCTTTCCCCTCAGCCCTTCACAGCCCTTCAAACAGAGAATATCAGTTTGTGACTGAAGCATAGACCAGAGTCAGCTTTTATTCTTGGCTTGGATACAGATTTGTTGTGTGACCTTGATCAAGCGGTTAAACCTCTGCATTTCCTCATTTGTAAACAAGAGTAATCACCATCCCTGACCTCACAGGCTTAATTCATGAATACTTGCAAAGAGCCTTGAGATCCCTGCCTGGATGTTGCTATAGGAACAAGAAGCAAACCTACAATACAATCATGTATGTTGCTTTCATGATCCCAGTCACAGCAGTACTCAAGCACTTTAGCCTTTCATTTTAATTTGCAGTGATACCATTAGGAGTGAAATAGCAGCAATGTTCTATTTCATCCAGTTTTGGAGCTGGAGAAACTAAGTACAGACAATACATTGACCTCAAAATTGTGCTTTGGTTTAACTTTCAAATTTAGTCATATGCATGAGGTAGATGTAGGAAAGACTGAGGAAAGGAGACTCAGACCTACATTTCCCTTAACATGGGTCCAAGTTTACACATGTACAGATCATCAAGGCAGGGTGGCCATGCTGCACTTAGCTGGATATTGAAACTTATCCCGTATGCCCTTCTTGCAAGAGAGCTGCTAAGCACATCTTAATAGATTTGCAAAAGCAATGATAGGCATTTTACACAGGCTAGGAGGCGCACACACAAAAGGTGTGTGTTACCTTCTCAAAAGGTAACAACATGGCCTCATAGAAACAGGTGAGTGATCAATCAGTAGTCCAGTTCACTCGGGCATAGCACAGGCACAAACATGGGAGACTTCCCACTCCACATCAGACAGTGGCGTAATTCAGACTGACAGCAATCTGTGAAGGTTCAGTGACTAAATGACCAACTCGGAATCAAAGAAGGAAAACCGCAGCAGGTCTGTTATATATCACATTAATCCTCTGCCCAACCAGTCTGTTTTTCTCCTGCACATGAGGAACTTCCATGAGCACCACTGGGAGATGTGAATTAGCAGATGCATTTTTATGTTACATTTTCTTTTATATGTTGACATTTGTGATAAGGTTTCTGCAATAAAGTTTGTTTACTGGCATGCTTCCTTTGTTGCTTCTTCCCCAGTCACCAGCATAGCAGGCAGACAGTTTAATCACAACACCGCAGGTTGGAAAGTTCTGAAATATCTGTGCCCTAAGCCTGCTTTAGAATCTACTAACAAGGCATGTGGCTAAATCATAATATGGCTTAATCTATTGACATAAAAGCCATATAGAATTTATATGGTGAAAAAACGCTTAAGTATAAAAATTTGTAAGTATAATAAGTAAGTATTTATAAGTATTTATAAGTATAATAATTTATAGAGTAAATAATTTCAACTGATGCAGATTGAGCACTCACTTACTGTCAAGACACACAAGACTGCATCTGCTGCTACGGGAGTCACATTTGAAGAGATAGTTTATGTCATTAGGTTGTACCACATTCAGCAAGTGTTCCCTATGGCTGAAAAACAGTTTCTGAATCAAGATCATCATAAAGGACAAGAGTCTGAAGTTAAACCTTATCACGTGACTAGATATTATCCTATCACTCTAGGACATAGGATAATAGAAAGGAAGAAGTAATTTCCTCTTTAAAATATATGTTATTATATTTTTGTAATGTTTTCTTCCAATGTTTATAGAAAGTTCTGAGCTATCTTCCATTTCATTTCTTTTTAAGAAACTCTGCATTAAACCTCCTTCATAAAGCCTTTATATATTTTTTCTACAGTGTTGTAACACAAGAGTTTGACCTAACGCACCTTTTTTCTTAGATTAGACAAACAAAACCTTGGCAGCAGTTTCTGGACACCAGTAAAACCAGCTGGGTTCCCTGTGTATCCCAAAGATACATTTTAGACAAAAGAGTCTATTGAAGATAGTTTTCTTTAAGGCCCTTATCGAAATGCTCATCCTGAATATCCCACTGGTGACATAGAGCCCATGCATATTAGATGGACCTTATAAAAAGGTATTTCTGGAAGCCAAACTCAATTTGCCAAAGCAGCTCTTAGTACACTAAGGTTTGCACAAAATTATGATCTTCAATACCTTTGCTAAGGAACAGTGCAAACAACATGTTAGCAGCCAGACCCTGTTTATTAGTACAAGACTCCAGTAGGTTTAGCTGGCAAACTGCTGCAAATTTGGTTAACACAGCTGGGGTACTGTATGAAGTTTCTGTGCTGTAGAGTGGCATTGTATGAATCAGCAAACACAGAGAAATAATCACATAGGTATGACGTGTGTAGGAGTTACTGCTGGCCATTTTATATCAGGCACTATATCTTAGCTGTCTTTTGTGGCTTAAATTAGAGTAATCCACAAACCCACATTAAAACAGATAACAAAACACTGTTCCTTTAGTTAGGAAGTCTTGACTACTTTCCTCTCACCAAGGGAAAAGCAGGACAGAGTCAGAGATCAGATCTTCTTCATTTGATCCTACATAAGAAAGGAGAAAAAGAGTAAGTGAAAAGAGGCTATACACTCTCCTGTTGGGATTTTGCCAGGTATTTCTCCCATATGAGCAGTTAATGGAAAGACCAATGCCCTGAAATTTCATAGCCTGGCTTCCACTAATTCCAGTCCCACTTATAAAACCTTTTTATTACCACCACAGGTTGTCTGTGACTGACCTTATGCTTTTAGCATGGGAGGGGACTTCCTGTCTTCCATCCTTTTTTTTCAGGCTGTTTTTGACAAATTCTGAATACTCGGTCTCTTTGACACCGGCAAGTATCCCATAAATCCTGGTTACAATATTCAGTTAGCTGGAGGTTAGAATAAAAGCAATAACTAACTATAGAAAAGCCCTATAAAAATGTTATATGCTAATGGTCTCAGATTATCTCAGGCTTTTACATGTTCTAGAAGGTGGAAATCTTCATCTCTGCCATGCTCTACTGCCCTTTTTTCCACTCTTTACGTTTTCTAAAGCCTAGACTCAAGTTCACATTTTTAAAGGTTTCATGCAAGTTGCTTGTGAAAGCTGCCATATTTATCACCTACTTCCCTGGCAAAGCTGCAACAGCTAGCAAAGCTGTGATTATCACTCCTCACATAGTTAAGATGCTATGGCAGTGCGAATAGCAAAGCAACAGAATGTTTTAAAGAAAAATATTGCCCATTAAAATCTGACTTACAGTAAGCCAGGCTTTAAATTATTATAGAAAGAACTGCTGAGAACTGGAGTGCCTCCATGTTCACCAGCATTGGGTGTGTGAGGAAAGAAGAGGAAAGGATGGTGGATATAGGGGCAGTGCAGAGCAGCCCACAGGGAGATAGGGAAGCTGACTGGCACTCTAGTCCTCACAGTGTGCAAACACCCTTTCTCCTTTGGAAATCCAGAGAGAACATTAACTATTCCTGCTTCCTGCTCTAGAACTTCTGCTACTCAGCTGAATGGCACAGCTCTTGCATTTCACACTGGCAAGAGGTCAGTCATCACATAAGCACTGCCAAGTGTTATAATTACTGTGTTCACATGGTCACTGTATCTTATTGCCCAGTTATTTCATAACTGAGTGCTAAGTACTGCACCAGCTCCAAGCACACATCTCTCACTGACTTCTAGGGTTCCCTTTACGCATAGGTCTCTTGGAATCAACATTTTTCATAACTTTATTTACTTGACCTGTCAATATTTTGGAGAACATAATGGTACTTTTGAACAATTGCGTATTTGCCTTGTCTACGCATTGAAGCTGTACTTACACATGTATCTCTTGCAGAATTCATTCATGAGGAAAACCATACAAGTTTACAAGTTAATCATTTCCCTGGATGTCAAAAGCCAGGGCAGATCAAGATGTGCATTGTGTTGGCAATGCTACAAACTGGGCTGTTTTAGTATTAACAGTAAATTTCCTAGCCTCAGTAAGACTTCTAATAGGTTTTGCAGCCGGTTAACAACTAGCCATGGATATTTGCCATAAGTAATGCAAAGCACAGAAAAAAAATGTGCAATTACTAAGTAAACAGTAGCTTGAGTTTTCAATTCAATAGAAAGACTCCAGCACTTTCTTTTAGCTTTATATTTCTGAGTAAAACAGATATCCTGCCTTTGTTAGAAAGAATGACAATTTCCGGAACCTACTGATCAGCACATTTTATATCCCAAATATTCCAAACCAATACCTAGTAAGATTTTGTTATGGCTGCTAGTTGTAAAATGTGACTGAGTAGTTCACTCTACACAGGTTCTAGCTTCAGCTACATAATCAGTGAGGCCAAAAAGGCAATGTTTAGGAGCATAGAGCAGGGTGGCAAAGTATCTTCAGCTGTTCCACCTCACCATCTGGTACATAAACAAAACCAGCCTTGAACCAGACATCGACTGGGATGACTGACATGCTGACACACATTCTGCCATCCTGGTTTTGGGGATAGCAACATTCGGAAATTGGAACATGAACACCTGAGAAAGAACTTTTTCTCAGAATATGGACTATTTTTTTCATCCATTTTAGGAAGATAAAAAGCAGTGAGATCCTTATGGTGACTCTTGAGATAGCCTCCCCCACACCAGTCACTGGTGATAGCCGAGAGGAGGGAAGCTTATGTTTCATCAGACACTAATATTCTTTGATCATTCCCCTTCTCTCATTTTCTTCTGGTTATAAATTATGAGATACAAAGCATGTGTAAGCTGCGTAACATTCTGCCTCTCTTGTCTGTCCCTTATAACTGCCCCTTCTGTCATCCCCAAATTTTCTTCTTCTGGTTGTTTACAGAGTGCAAGTAGAAAGTAGGTCAGACAAATGGAGACTGTCAGATGACTAGTTTCAATTTATGGACATGTTGTTGTCTCTGTAGAACCACAGCGTTGTTGTTACAAATCCTTAAAAGTTTGTTTTAGCCTGAAAGGCTATTAGACTTACTTCATTGGCAAAGGAGAAGGCTTTCTGCAGGAATTTCATCTGATTAAGTCAACAGCACTCTGTCTGCAGAGCACAGCTTCCAAACATTTGGCTTCATTTTTTGTGTAATTTATTCTTTACCTTTTCCTGCTCATAATGGAAACACTATGAAAAGCCTACACAATTTAACAACTGGGGTTTATTGTCCTTTTTCTCCCTCACCCTTGCCCACACACTCCAACCCCAAAGTCTCAATGAATCATGTTAGTTTAGAACCATAACTAGCACTGGAAACATGTGCTTCATGTATTGGTATCCTTCCTACAGTCCCACCATGCGATGAGGAGCCCACACCACACTGGCTGCTGCTAATGGCAGGGAAGGGGAATACGACTCACAGCTCTTTAAACTCCTCCAGCAAAGACACCACCTGTCACTTACTGTTGCAAATAAAATACTCTCACAGAAGTAGATTGAAGTTGACAATAGTCCCACAAATATCAGCAGAGTTTCCAATAGTGTTGACAGTTTTAGTGAATTCATGGCAAAGCAAGCAGTATCTGCTCCATTAGTCCTATGGTCTGGTAAGCCCAGTTTTAATGTTTTGTTGTCAAATCACCTGTCAGAACAATTGTTGCCTCTAGACTCCTGTTACATGTGTGAAACATGGTACAGTAAATAACCATAGGCTGGCACTTTTTTAGACTGCTTTAATACATATTACAGCAGCAACCTCAAGCAATGCTTTAACTCAACAAAACCCTATTCAGATTTATTGGCTTAAACAAAAGAGTAACCACTTCCTCTTGTTCTCAGGAAAACAGCAGGGCAGAAGTGCAGAGGAAATAAAGTTCAGAGGGGCCAATAAACACACCAGTGGTAAAATCTTATTACCACTAAAATCCATAGTAATTTTGCTATGAATTCAGAGAGACCAAAACTTAACTTCATATGCTTGCTTTTGTGTTATTCAACAAAACAAATAGAAGATATGGTGGTCATCATTTCTCCCATTCCTGTGGAAGCCCTTCAGTGGTGGGGCTATATGGGAATATACCACTAGATTAGGACCAGAAGTGGGTGGAAGTCAAAGTATGTATGTTCAAAAATCTGGCCCATTCCCTTTGGAAAAGTCCCTCAGGAAATGTTTTAATTGACAGAATACAGAGCAGCCTTTATATTGAATGAAACTGAAAGGGAATGGAAAACTGGATCCTTCCCCATCTATACTGCCCATATTATGCCTACTGTAAAGGCTTACGTTTCCCACTATTTATTTCCTGCAGATACATGATACATTCCTATATTTGAATGCATTGTAAAATCTTGCCCTAAGAAATATGGTCTCTCCCTTTTTTCCAAGAGGATACTGAAATATCAACAGTGGCTACTACTTAGTATTTCTTACTGGAAGAATGTACAACTTTAACTACCATGGGTAGAATCCCTCTGTCTTTATGAATCTGTCTAACCAGGTGAAAGTTGGGTGTCCATTCTCACCAGCTGCATAAGCACTCAGTAATAGGGGAAGAAGTTCTGTGATTTAAATGGGGTTATTCCTCCTATCATAAAATACATTTTTAAAAGGAATGAGATCTCTTGAGGGCAATTCAACCTTTCTTTTAAAAATATTTTTAAAGCAAATGTTGCTGTGCTTAATCTCGTTAACTCTTGGATTCAAGTAATTCATGGATCCAAATAAGACCATGAAAATGAGTGCATTATTACCATATTAAAAATAGTTCTAAACTGTTAGGCTGCAGCTAATTTCCTTTGCAACAGAAACTTATAACGGATTCAGCTCATAAATTCATGGTACATGATAGCTTTTGCATCTTATGCTTTACCATGACACCTGGATATTTCCAGTTTATTGTATCTATGTGTTCACCATGAAAGCCTCTACAGAACTTTGAGGGTATTCTAAAAAACTATTCAGTTATCTCACAGCACTCAGTTCAGAAAAGAGGGTTAAGTATAGAAGTCATCAAGAGGCTTTCCAAATTCATAAGGCCTTCCTAGTCAGATAGTTAGATTATTAGTCATGTGCCTTCTGAAGCTATTAAGTTTTCAGTTCCTAGATTGTCAATACTGTCCATTTAGTGCTTCCTTCCTGAACACATGTATTTTTACTATTCCAAGGCAACAAATCTAGGTCTCTTTAGAAAGTACATTGCTAATGGCAAGAAATTCAGTGAGTGCCACAGACTTAGAGTTAATAGCTTACTTATTTTGCAGCAGCCACCAGTTCCATACACTAACCTCAAAACTTCATTCCAACCTGTTGTTTCTAATCACTATTTTTTTCAAACAGGTTGTTTCTAATCACTAATATTAGTGATATGAATTTGCTGGTACATTCAAAACTTATTTCAATCTTTGTCTAGTTTTATGCCATTGGAACTTGGACATCCTTCCATAAAATATTGGAGAAAAAAAAATCACGAAATATGCCAGCTATATTAGGTATCTCAAGCTTATAGTAAAAGACTATGACCACAAGAGAAGCCCACTCTTCTTGGTGCTATCCAGACTAAAAGGGCATGCTTACATTTCCAGCAGGGCATGACTGTATTGTATCAAGGTATAGTTACATAGGTGGCCTACAGGCAGTTCAGCAGTGAAGCTACAGAACTTGGCATAGACTGCAAAGCCTGCCTGAAAAGCAGGCTCAGAAAGTTAATCAGTGCTGAATTCTTTGCTGCTGAATCTATACTGATAAGGGTATTTGACTGATGTTAATTAATTTAAAGCTAATTTAAGTACTTCTACATTAGATGGAGTCATAATGTGATTTCCATATAAATATCTCTGTAGTAAGACATGGTACTTTCTTGTGGCTGAAAGAATTAAAGAAGGGTAACATCATGAGAAAGCAGGGACACAGTGAAGACTGGTGGCTTCATAATCTCCTGCTGAAAATGATATCCATCTACAGATACAAACTGCCTGGCATAAACTACAGTGAATGGCTACAGAAACAGATCATTTCCAAATTTAGTCTCTACATTTTTCAGAAGAAACATCTGTGGTTTAAGACAGCCCAACATACCTTACTTTCCTTTATCAGCACAGTGTCAGCTTCCTGTCAACTTCACTTCCCAAATTCACCTACCCATTTCCTGAGTCTGAAAAACAAAAAATAACACCAACTCAAAAATTAGCAAAAGCAAGGGTTGCAATAGTGCTAATGATGGATATTTGTTGTCTTTTCAACTCACTGTAAGGGCTATGAAAACTACATAGAAAAGCTATTTCTCTAAAAGATAGACTTATTAATATTTCCTGTCTACTGCCAATCACAACTCTCCTAACATACTTGCACTGCTGACTGCATAAGTCACTTGGAACATGACATCAGACCTTCAGCATCAGAAAGCGACAGCATTAAGCAGCCACTGACCAATAGGTTCAAGTATACACAGGAAGTCTGTTACACTGATGCTGTTATACAGTCCTTTCAATTTCTCATTTCCAAACAACCTTCTGATACATGTAACATCAGTACACAGTGGTCAGTTTTTTAGCTCAAGCTGGGAACTAAAAAAGAAAACAAAGATAACAAAATTGTAAATATACAATTAATTAAAAAACATAATTTCTGAGGCTCCTTTGCTGCTTTTTTTTTTTTTGTCAAGTCTTTTAGCTGATTCAAAAAGTGATAACCAACTCTACAACTGGAATAGTAACACCTCATACTTGAAAAACAAACCATTGAAAAGTAAAACTGAAATCAATTTTGAAGGACAGATTGAAAGGAACTTTTTCAACAGCAAGCTCACAAAAATTTGGAAAGAAAAGCTAGTAAAAGAGGATAGAAAAATATCAGAAATTCATGTCATACAATGTTCTGATTTAACAGCAGGGGCTACTTGTGCTGGTTACTTGGTTCTCAAAGGTAAGACAAACTCTTGGACAAGTTCTATATAGTGAAATAATGGTGATTAATGACTAAACACACAGTTCTAACGTTTAAGTCTAGAAAATAAATGCTAACTTTCCATACAATGAACTCAAATCCAGGAGCTCCTACTCAGATACACACAGTGAATTCTCCATGGTCTGTTATGCAATCTGCTGTAGACTCCTCTGTACTGCCACAGTAACTCAGTAAGGTGTAAGGGAAGAAATGGCCTTATTTGGCTCTTAAGTTTTCAAACTTGCTCCTTTGCCACAGCCCTAAATCCCACTGACTTTTCCTTGGAACTGGATTCGAAGACCCTAAAAATCAGCTGCAATAAGGGCTCAGTCACAAATTAGGCAGATGTGTTAAATTCCCTCTCTGAACTGCAACTGCTGAAGTTATCTAATACAAAATGACCAAGTCACATCATTTCA
The DNA here is from genome assembly GCA_013401135.1 of Cettia cetti. NCBI lineage: Eukaryota > Metazoa > Chordata > Aves > Passeriformes > Sylviidae > Cettia > Cettia cetti. Next base: position 9,086 of record VZUI01057041.1, on the reverse strand, counting down.
AAATAAATATAGGGTGCTTTTAAGTTATTTTATCACTTCAAGACTTCATTGGTAGTAGAAAAGGAATAGAAGCAGGACAGAAGGTAATGATACTCTAAGAATAAAATTCCAAAACAATTCATTTACTCCAAAATCCCAAAACTGCTCTCAATCTCTGCTCCACCCAGCCTATAACTGTACTTAAGATTATCATGACCCAGGTGTAGGACCTTGCCCTTGAGGAACTCTATAAGGTTCATATGGACCCACTTCTCAGGCCTGTCCAGAGCCCTCTGGATGGCATACCCTCCTTCAAGCATTTCGGCTGCACCACAAAGCTCAGTGTCACCAGCAAGCTTGCTGAAGGTGCACTTGATCCCACTGTCTCTGAGAAAGATGTTAAACAGCACCAGTCCAAATAACGATCCCTGAGGAGCATCACTGGTCTCAACTTGGGCATTGAGCAATTGACCACAACTCTTTGAATGCAACCACTAAACGGAAATAGAAAAGCTAAAAAAGATGTCTTCAAAAAACGAAATTCAATGCTTCAGAAACTAACCACGGCACAGCGTGGCTGTTCAAATCCTGGAAACCGAGATGATCAGCCAGTTGTGTCTTCTCCAAAAATACCCACTGTGTATCCAACAGTGTGAAGACTATTTTCTTAATAAGCTCAAAAAACTTAATGCAGCAAGACAGGTTGAAACACTGAAAACTTGAGGCATGGATGAGTTTGACACTTTATTGTGGAACAATAATTAAACAAAGAACTCTTAACCAGGAAAAATAACAGCCAGCAGAAGTCTTTGTGCATTCTTGCTCTCTTTCCAATTCCCCCGAGAACAACAAGGGAAAAAAAATGGGGAAGTTAAAACCATTCCCTCAAGCAACCTACGTTCTCTTTTGGCCTGCTGTTACTACAATAAAAGCAAACCTATTACAACCAACTTTAGTCACCTATGGCACAGATTTTTAGAGCTAAAACAGTCATCTCAGGCTCCCTTTAAAATTAATAAAGAAAACAGGTATTTAACAAGTCATTTATCTGTTTTATTTTAGCCAGTGGCATTGGGATGAGAAAAATTGTGCTGCAAAGTGAAAGCAAGCCCAATGAATGCTTGTTTTCCTCTACACACATTAAACGAAGTCCAGACGAGGAATTGTCTGTGTTTAGTAAAATGAATCCCACCCAGTAAGCCTGTGGAATACAGAAACTCCTCCCAGAGGCCTTTTGTTATAGCAGCTACAGTTTCCATCATTTCCAGACTATCAGGCAACAACGGTGTCTTCATTATGATCTCTAGATATACAATGGAATCAGATATTCAAAGCTCTTGCAGGATTTCTAAGCCATCAGATCCTACTGTATGGACTGTATGGATCTGAGGGGTACACCTTACCATGTATTTACATATACTCTACATGATAAACAGGAAACAAATAGATCAGAGAAACTCTTTTTTTCTACATTGGGAACATAAACTCCCTCCCACTGCAGAGACTTAGGACAAAACCTGAAAGAAGACTTGACGGCTGCAAGAAGACATGCTAAAAATTTAAAAAAAAAAAAAAAAGGATATTATGCTGCATTCTTAATCAGAAAATCATAATACTAGCAACCCAGAATCTATGACACAGCATGAAAAATAACCTTTGGTTGAAGACCTACACAATTTTCCTCACTCCATTTATATAGCAGTATTTAACATTGATGGAGAAGAAGATTTGCTATTAATCCTCCTACTCAGAAGCAGCTATAGATGCCAAGGTGAGCATTGCTCATATTGTAAGCTAAGCTTGATAACAGACTAATATCTAAAAGATCAGCTTTATTTTTTATTTGATGGAAATTTCCCAAAAATTAATTGATTTTAAAACATCTGCATATTCGATTAAAAAAAGCAGTCACTGTCTGGATAGGGCATGCCATCACAATGCTCTTTCATGCTCCCTCAAACAACTGGTACCCAGAGCAGATGGACTGGCATATCTCTGACTCCAGCAATTACTACAAACACCTTATTTACCCACCTGAATAGTTACAGAATTTACATAGTATACAAGAAGTGGTGTTCACCATCAGAACCATGTCACCCATGGAAAACCAGACCTCTTATTAGACTTTGTTATAGAACAAAGTCTTCTCCATCCTACAACAGACAAAACCACTGCAAATATAAGTACAGCTTCACTATTTTGCAGAAGTCTTTTGAGTACCATGTTCACTTTGCAGCTCCTCAACACAAGAAAGGCACTGACGTGCTGGAGTGAATTCAGGGGAAGGCTACCAAGCTGACTGGGAGATAAAGCACATGGATATACATAGATGGAAGAATTGTGTTTGTCCTGTCTTTACAAGAGAGAAGTTAGAGGAGACCTAATTGGGTAGGGACCTGAGCAACCTGATCCTTTTGAACCTGCTCTGTGCAAGCAGTTGCACTGGGTGACCTTTCAGAGGTCCCTTCCAACATACATAATTATATGATTCTATGAAACAAATGAAAAAGTGGGAGAAGTCTAAATACAGCCTTGAGGAAGAAGTTTCTATGGCTTTAATGCACACTTTCATCAGTTCTTGAAGGGTGTTCAGTCAGTATTCAATACTCAGAAGCAGTCTCACCTAGCTGCCTGCCAAATAATGACATGTTAATATAGTACACACAGACACTCAGACTGCCCACAAACCTCATCCCCTTTACAGCAAGCAACGATACAGCTGTCCTAAGAAAAAGGAACTATCTTATCTGCACAGACAACGGAATTAGCCAGGCATACAGCCTATCCACAAAGCAGTGAGGCTGCTCTTGAATGACCTTTTAAATTTCAGCACTAACCATTGTTTTTCATGCAAGAGAATCAGCTGTTTTCATGTGCCCCCAGATTCAGGAATAACAACACCCTAACGAGTGCAGAATCTATAGTTAACACATTTGGCTTCAAGATGAATTCTGCACAGCATTACAGATACAGTTACCAAGATCCTCTTACATGCTGTGTATATTTTGCCAATACAATCTGAAACCATGAAGAAACATGTTGCCAACAGAGGCAACCAAATGTAAATGCATTCTGCCAAAAGAAATTGCTAGCTGCACTATACCAACAGACTGTTTGCCAGTTAGATCTCCTCATGCAGAAAAGGCCATGGATTGCCACTGTCTTTTGGACTCTCTGTCAGATTCCAGTATTAAATGGATGGATTAACATTTTGCAACCAACAAGGTGACACGAGTTATCTTCATAACTGTTTTTAGTCACTAGTAAATACTAGTCAACACTAGTCAACATGTCAATTTACACCATCATCTGTACTGAACCTTGCAAATACAAGGCTGCAAATATCTGGAACTGCCTAAGTAGATACACCATTTATGTGGAATCACTTAAGAATTCAGTGAGGTTTCATAAGCTGCTACATATAGCACAGGCTTACTACTCCACCTTGTACACCCAGACACAGCAGACAAGATCCTGAAGTACCTTTGCATGCTGTGCACTAGTACAAATCAAAAGGACAGATGTCTCATTCCAACAAAAATTATAAGTCATTGTTCATGGTTCACATTAGCATTTGCCTTTTTCAGTCCAAAACTATCTTGCCAGAAAATGAGGTGATGATGCAGGTTATTTGAAAGTTCTCTGAAGAAGTAAGTTTTTATTCCTGTTTACTAATCCAATGAATAAGGAACTTTGTGAGGACATACTTAACCTGATTCAACTTCCTATGAGGGTTTGAAAGTCTCTCCAAAGAAAAAGAAAAATAATAATCTAAGTATAATCTGGTGATGAACCATAAAAAAGATTCAGACAAGGCATCTGACTTTCTGTCTTCCCAAAACATTCATTGTTCAACATTTAACCTATCAGAAATATCTTGAGCATCTTTTATCTTCAAGAGAAAAGATAAACAAATGAAAGTACTTTAATTTTTTTAGTTGATAAAGAGGGACTTTATTAATGAGAAGGTATGGGAGAGAAGACATAAATGCTGTCAAACTAACAAGTTAGGAAAAAGTAGCTACAGTTACCCTTGGAATCCACCCAGCAGAAATTGAAGAACAACATGTAATAATTTTGGCCATGTCTTTTTTAACATTTGCATAGAGAGACATCTGAAAAACAACTAACAAAGCAAAGTTTCAATCAAACACTCTTAACAGATCATCTCCACCCCCTCAGCAGAGCGTGAGAGAGATCCAGTACAGAAGAAAGACTGATGAGTAAACAGATTATCCAAAACCCTCAATAACAACACTCAAATACTGTGATGGTATACATAGACTAAAACATGGGATCTGTTGAAATAACAGAACAGCCAATGCCTAAGGCAGCAATGGAATTTGTACACAGGAAAAATGAGAAGCTACACAATTATAGGCCCCATTTCTTATGCCTATACTAGAATGCAAGGAAAAACATTTAAAAAATCTACGTCCACCAGGGATATTGTAAAAATATCATAGAAAAAGTGACCTTGCAAACCCCATGAGCAAAATTAATCAGACGGTCTTTGTCATTAACATTATACAATATTTACAATTAGCATTAATACAGATTAATAAGAACTACTGGTATCCTATAAAATTCATACCAGGCAGACATATTCAATAGAAAAATTATTCCGTCCAAATGAGTTACAGTTAATGACTAAAACTGCAATGAATTCACTAAAATTTCTCTAGTCAGGATTCTAAATCCAAGAAGGCTCTCACCTTCCCAAATTTTCTCTGATTTAGATCCCAACAGTTGATCAAGACCATTAAGGGGAAAAAAAGATTGTGAAATCAACTCCTGACTTAGAAAATAGTACTACAGTCTGACACCTCTAAGGCAGCAAGATGTCTCAGGAATCCATATTCATAATGTGGCAAAAGAAATTCGGCTCTTTTTAGGAGAAAATCTAACGGAAGATATTTCCACAATGCATAGGCTGAGGCTAAAAATTAGATGGATTTCTTAGGGCAGAAAGCTTGTCAAAAACTAGGCTGAACCTCATGATTGCCTTCAAGACATTCAGTGTTTGGTGAGGAAACATGAGGTGCCATTTACATAATGGTCTCTCTGCCCAGAGAGACCATTTACACACATTAAATTTCTGAAGGTAACACTATACTCTCTGTCGTCATAACTCCTGGAAAATCTATTCTCTATTTCAAAGGGACAATTCAAACTTCATAAGGAACTGTACCAAGTACCAATTGCCCTCTACAGGTCTTAGGATTCAGCAGAAGAAAACCATTTTAGTTTCTCTCCAAGCTTCAAGATATAACAAACTAGGATTTTGAAATAAGTTTTATATTCCTATGAATATTCCTGAACAGATTTAATATCTGTTTGTACAGAATATTAGGTCAACACTTGCAAAGCAATTAGTAAATATGTTTATGCAAATATTAAACTTAAAATGTAAATTGAATCATGCTTATTAACTAAAGCCCTTCAGAAACTGTCTTTAACCAACTCATTTTACAAGAGAGAATTTTGCTTTTTACTTCCATACTTACACTTATAGGATGGGCCCATCCTGACATGAGTTGAGACATCTATCTATTAAGGATCTGTTAGAGAAGTACACACAGAAACATGTGCATCTTCACTGAAATAATTTTCCTTTAAAAAGCAGTTACCACATAGTCATGTGGAGCAGATAAAAAAAATACCACCAAAGTAATTACACTGCAGATGAGCTCTGACTCTTCACATCTTTGAACTTTGGTGTATTTCTTGTTGAAAAAAATGTCACTACTCAAGTTTTGTGATGTTTAGATCAATAGAGATGGATATTCGTCACACCTACTTATTCTTCCCACTTTAACACTGTTGTGAGGAAGTATTTCTGACATCCACCTACACCAGAAAGAATCTGGTCTAGAGCCTTTTTAAATCCCAGTACTCCGAAAGACATATTCAGATAACTGTAATAGACAGATAATTTTGTAATACCTGCTCTTTAGAGTTTTACCTATGCCCCCTCAACAGGTCAGTTCTGAAAATAACCACTCTAACCACTATTTCTAGGACAGGTGCTCAGATTTTAGAATAAATGCTAAGATCATGCATCAGCCAGGTAACACACGAATTCAGCTACAAATTTAGCTATTTTTTAAATAGAATTTATTTTTGTTTATTGAGATTATTGCTTTAAAACAGGTGGTATAGTAACCTACAACTTTTATTTTGGCTACAGGAAGTGGTTTTCCCATTATGGCCTTAATAGCATCCAAATAGGAAATATAGACTGGATGGGGGAAGTATATTTTGGAGAATTCTTGGGGTTAGTGTTACTTTAAAGTTCCACTTCCTGTGAAATACTAGAGCCCAAATCAAGTAGGTGCGGGTTAAGATAAGATGTTATTCCTTCAGCAACTAATGTAATATTTCTTCATCACATTTTCTGGCCTGAGGGTGAGAACATCACCATGGCTTGAGAAAATCTTGGTGGATGTTTCCTTGTTGAATAGCACATTCAGAATCTCTAAGTCCCATGAGTCCCATTGTCTTGAGTAGACAGCTCTTGTTCTATGAACTTTGATAATCACAACTAAGCTTATCTTTTGGGTAATTACCTCCTTTAATGTTTTTATTCCTAATTAGAGGCATTTCTGGGATAGTGTTGGTGTGTCATCACCTCTCACTTAGGCCTCTGGGGGCTGAACCAGGCTAAGGGTTAACGCTGGCTTAATGTTTTCTGTGCTATTCTGTGTGTACACTTTAAGCTTGCTAAGTCTCCACAGACTTACCTTCTTATTTTAAGTTTTTCAGGGAACAGAATGCCATAATACGTACCTGAACTGCTGTCAACTAAAGGCCAGTTTAGACCTCAATACACCAAACTCAGGATGACATTATTTGAGCATCTGAACAGCCTGAACTGGATTTGTGAGAATTTTTTTCTTCTTAGAAGGAGTGTCTGAGACTGCCTTTTCTTCCACCATTAAGTATTTCAGCTGGAAGAACCTAGTCTTACTAAAGCATAGTTTGTATGCCTGAGAAGTACTATAATTTTTTTCTAGTGTTAAAAAGAGTATCTATGCAAAGTTCACTGAAATTGCATATGTTAAACTAAAAAAAATATATATATATTTAAGAAGCTGATCATCTCAGAATATAAATAAGCTTGAAATATTATTCAAATTATACAGAAAGCATTTTTAAAATTACATTCTGAATACAACTGTGTTTCTTTAGTTTTGCTATGGAAAGATGAAGTGTTGTTAACACCGGTTCATGCCTTGTAGCATGGCATTTGAAACTGGCAGGGCTCAGCTCTCTAAAAAACCAAGGTCTATTTTGCTTTTTGAATAAAATACTTTGGTAAAACTTAAAAGGTCTGAATCATCTACTAACTGTGATCCACATAAATTCTCACAGTAAAGGATGAAATAGTCTTATTGTTCTTATTGTAGTATACTTACATTCTCTTTAATTAAGGTGTGACTCTACTTGGTGTTGTCTTAGATTACTATCACTATTCCTTTTTCATACAGGCATAAATATATGGTTAAACACTTAAACTAGGAAATCTGATTTTACTGTCATTGGTAGATCACAGTTAATGTACAGGAAAAAAGGACGCTCAGAACCTAAGGCTCTTTTAAAACTGCCTGCAGAATCAAACATAACTCTGCATTATCAGTCCAGTACCTTTGACCTCACTATAATGATTCCCTCTTATCATGTGGTTCCTCTTCTTGTATTTAAATATCCAGGAATCCTGCTTCCAAAAGTCAGTTTATCCACTGGACACACAGAGCGTTCTTTTGTGGTGGCAACATTGACAGCATACAAAAAATGGAAAGGGAAAAGGGCACTAATTTTTTATTTTTCACTACACTCAACTTGGAAACAGTCTAATACCAACCAGTAACAGTGATGAGCACTAAAAGTGATTTCTTGTAACTATAAAACATCATTTTATTCATTGATTCTATTCCGTACCTTTCTATATCAACAACTTAAAAGGTAATAGCTGTTGGCATACAAGCTATTGTACAAAGTATACTAGATAATTTGTAGAATCAGTTCTTGCTCTGAAAAACATAAGAATCTTTATTCCATCCTTCATAGAGTTTTATTCTGGTTGCCACATCTCTCCTACCCTCACTAATTTCCATATGTTGTTCTACTTTGTCTCAGTGCTATTAACAGCCATTTTCTGACAACTTCTTGAAACTCCTTGCAATTTTAACTTCAAAGGCCCTTGCCACTGTCCCTGTTTAATATCCTCTCCTCACAGAAAAACTGACAATGTATGGGTTATGGACAGTGGACAGTGGGGTGGATTGAAAACAAGAAGGGCCAAATTGAGAGGGTGGCATGAAGTCCAGCTGGAGGCAAGGCCCTGGTGGTGTAACCCAGGGATCAGTACTGGGGCCAGTACTTTCTAATACTCTCATTAATGACTTGTGTGAAGGAACAAGAGTGCATCCTCAGCAAGTTCACAAATAACACAAAACTGGAGAGAGTGGCTAATACGCCACATGGGCACACAGCTTTCCAGAGAAATCTTGGCAGGAAGGAGAGATGAGAAAACCTCATGAGGTTTAACAAAGGGAAGTGCAAATTCCTGCACCTGGGCTTTAATAACCACAGTGTCCAGTACAGGCTGGGGGCTGACTGACTGGAAAGCAGCTCTGCAGAGGAGGACCTGGAATGTTCAGCCCAGAGAAGAAGAGGTTCAGGTGGACTCTGTCCATGTGTATAAATACTGAATAGGAGTAAACAAAAAAGAGGGAACCAGATTCTGGTAGTGACCAGCATCTGAGTAAGAGGCAATGGCCACACATTAAAACACGTAAAATTCCATGTGTACACAAACCCATTTTTTTCCACTGTGTGAGGGAGTGTGAGTGATCACACCACGGAACAGGTTGCCAAGAGATGGTCTGAAGATGGAGTCCTTTGACATATTCAAAAACAGCTGGATGCAGCCCTAAGCAACCTGCCCTAGCTGACCCTCTTGAGCAGGGATTGAACTAGATGATCGCCAGACACTCCTTCCAATCTCAACTATTCTGTGAATTCTAAAACAGAGATATTGCTAACATTTTTGCTACCACATTTTTGTGTGTGTGTGTGGGGGGGGGGGGCGGGGAAACTTTCCC
>VZUI01057039.1:0-20015 GCA_013401135.1 Cettia cetti | reverse complement strand
CGCCGCCGCTCCCGGCAGCTGCGGGCAGAGCCGCGGCCGCGCCGGCCCCGCCTGATGTGCGCGGAGGCGGAGGCGGCGCCCGGCTGCGCGCAGGGTCCCGCCATGGCCCTGGCGTTCTGCGGCGACGAGGGCAACTCCACCGCCTACAACGTGGACCACGGCGTGCTCAACAACGGCTGCTTCGTGGATGCTCTCAACGTTGTGCCGCACGTCTTCTTGCTCTTCATCACCTTCCCCATCCTCTTCATCGGTGAGTGCCTGCGGCTCTCCCTTCCCCCGTCCGCCTGTGCCTCTCCTATTTGCCCCCCTTTTCCTTCTGCCCCTCTACCCTCGGCGTTGCTTTGTCGTGTCCCCCCGCCCGGCTTTGTCTCGCCGTGGGTTTCCCTCCCCCGCGCTGCCGCGCGTGTGCCGCGTTTCCCCCCGCCCGCCCGGCTTCCCCTCGCCGTGTCCCCCGGCCTGGCCCTGCCCCCCGTGCCGCGCGGGGAGGCTGCGCTGGCGCTGGGATGCGGTGCGAGCTGCGGGATGCTCCGGCGGCCGCCTCTCCCCGGGCTGCCCCCGCAGCGCCCGCTGTCCGCCCGGGCGGCGGGGCCGTCTCCGTCTGTCCGGGCAGCCCGCGCGGCTCGCCGCGGGTGAAAGCCCTTGCGCAGGCAGGGCAGGAACGGGGGATGCTGGAGGAGACCACAGGATTTGCCCTGCGGGTTTTGACCGGCAGCGCGGGAAGCAGAAATAAATGTGCTATTAAAGCCCAGGAAAGCTGACAAGTAAGTGTTGCGTTATGAAACATTACTGCCGGCAATTACCGCGGGGTCACAGCCGCCTGGCAGCCCCCCCTCATTACGGGTCCTGCCCCGCGGCCGTGCCTTCTGCGGTACCTGAGCGGCTGTGATTTGATGTCACACGCCCGGCGGGGCCGGTAGGTGGCCCGGTGGCTCAGCACACGGGGCTGTCACTGCTCCGGGTACCCTCCTCCGAAGCCTGGAGCGGCCCGCGGAGAGCCACGGCACGGGTCGGTGTAACACTCGCTCCTGGGGATGGGAAAAGGTCCGGTGAGGAAAGAGCAGCCAGCACGACTGTGATAACGGGGTCAGCTGAAGAGCTGCGAAGGGTTCTCTGCGTTTATCTGGAATCCCTCTATATTGCCAATTTTTAGCTAGATAAAACTTCACACCTTATCTTTTTTTTTTTTTAACTTTTTAAAAGAATCGACGGGGAAAGAAGTAGGGCATTTATTATAGTGTTTGTGTGTATTGGTCAAAACGTTAATTTGTTGTTCATTTAAGCTGTGAATAGATGTTAAAAATGTTTAGTGCATGTAAGTACTTGATTGTAAGTTGCAAGAAGTATAGGAATTTAAGGCTGTGTCCTGTCTGAGTTATTGATTTTATTTCATATGAACTGAGATAATGAGAGCACCATTCTGTCAATATTCAAATACATGTTTGTTTAACAACACAGCTGTGTCAATGTTGGTATGCATGGTTATTACATATATGGTTTGGGGTTTTTTGTAAGCAGGAACTTTGTGTGTCACTCTTGTTAAGAAAGCTCACTATAACTGTTTTTTCTCTTTTAGGATGGGGAAGTCAGAGTTCCAAAGTACATATACATCACAGCACATGGCTTCATTTTCCTGGCCACAATTTACGCTGGATACTGACTTTTATTCTCTTGTTTGTGCTGGTGTGTGAAATTGCAGAGGGCATAGTGTCTGATGGGTAAGTGTATGTCTGCCTTCTCCTGGTAGCACTGAGCAGTTCAAAGGTTTCAGGGTAAATGTTTCCTCCCTAAGTTCTCATCTAAACCGTATTCCTTGTAGTTATGAACATATAATCTGTTTTCTTAGTGATTAACCTACCAACCTTGTATCAGAAATTCCACAGACCTTGCCAAGTGATGTACACACGCACAACTGACCTTAATCATTTTTAGTTCAGCTTAATGACACTATCTTTCCCAAGAGTAATCATAGATAAATCCTAATGATTCAAGCAGATGGTGACATTTTCATGATACATTTTATGTCCAAGGACCCAGTCCCACAGTCCTTACTTAGGAGGAACTCCCATGTGCTCAGTAGGTCGCACCATTCCCCCCGCAGACTGAGTTCTTTTCATCTAAATGAAAGGAATGAATCTGCTGGACCTTATGTCACACCTCACAGAGTTTCTTCTGATGATTGTGCACTATATCTCCTATGTTACCTGGAGCAGAGCAGCTCCTATTATGAGAGCATGAGCCATTATCTGTTATTCAGCTTAGGATGTCTTAAACAGAAATCTGTGGGAAAAAATTATTCCAAGTGAAACAAACGATACAGGAGAGTGATTTATTATGAAAAAAGCTAATTATCTAACAATGAATATGATCTCTTCCTATGAAAAGAGGCATGATTTTTCATAACAATTATGAAATGGAGGATCCTCATTAAATAGAACAAAATCTCCCTGGTTAGCCATCTTTATAACAAATATCCACCAACAAGTGTGAAATGCACTGCAGACTTCTGGTATAGAAAATGATATCATCATTATTATTTTAACTTCTCTTAAACATATATAAATAGGATGTTTCTTGGTGCCAGTTTTTTTTAAAAAGGAATTTTTTTCTTGCTTATTCAGAGTTATCAGGGTGTGGGATGCTCAGAGCAAAATCTCCTGCTTTGAGTTTTCTCCTTTATTTTTCTCATTTGCAATGCCTCTCATTATGTTTATTTGCTATTTAACTTGACTCAGAACACTGCTGTTAAGTAATAGGTGTCACCTGATGAGAATCAAAGCTGGGAGCTCTGCTGGGGGAGTGCCAACCCACAGTCCTGCTTCCCGAGCACTCAGCAGGCTGGCGAGGGCTCCAGTGAATAGAAGAGAGTTTTCCCTCATCAGCTTTCTGAGAACCAAAATGGATCATGCTGGTGAGCCCTTTTGACAGCAACTGGGTGCTAAAGGCTTTGGCATCTCAGCAATAGAAGCAGCCTATTGGAGGTACAGTTATATAGGGGAATTCCAGCAACTGTGAAATAAACAGATTTTAAAAAGCCTCCCACTGCTGCAGTGTTACCTACTGAAGCTTAGGCTGTCAGAAGAAATCTGTTCTTGTTGGGGTTTTTTTTGTCCTTGCTGAGAATTCAGCCCTGGTGTATAAAATCTCATGGCATTACTAGGAATTTCAGAGAATCCTTTGCTGTATTGACATCTAGCTGTTGTCAGCAAGAGGAATTCAGTGTTCATGACAGGCTGTGAGCATGGCTCCAGCCAGCTCTAGAGAGTTAACCACAATCTTCCGTGAGGGAAGGCTCTCCTTTTTAGAGCAGAAATGCAGGAAATGGTTGTCCTGATCTCCTGTGGTTCTGCTAGACATTTGGAATGTTCTGCTCTCAGAAATGTGATGTCCTGTGATGATCTTCATCTGTCTCCCAGCACAGCTCTTCTTGTCTCTCCAACCTTCACAAAAGTAGTGTTTGATGCAGCAAGAAGAAATCCATTCAGAGGACAAGGTGTGCATTTCTCTAAATGTTTGTGTCCTGAAGACATCTTGGTGCCTCTTCTGGTGAAGCTGGCTGGGAGACAGAGGAAACTGTAGCCCTTGATATCACAGGGCACTCAATTCTTTTTTATGAAAGAAAGAAAAGGGGAGAAAGAGAAAATAAGTAGGAGGAAAGAGGAGAGAAAATGTTTCTGTTGAACCCTGCACAAACCAACATTGCCCAAAAATTCCAATATTCCCAAAGGGCTGTATTTAGAAGGACCCTTTCTTCTGCCACCTGAAGCAAAGCATCTGCAGAGTTTTGCTTTATAGGTCATAAAGGGTGTATGATTCTATTACAGGGGTTTTTTGGTGGCTTGCAGTCACTGAAGACAGACCTCACTGTAAGTAATTCCTGTGCTGTGGTGCTGTTCCTTCTTTTAACTGAAAAAAATGGAACATTTCCACAAAATGCTTCTGTAGAAAATCTTGAACTGTGCTGTCAGTTGGTCTTATCTGCATATTTTGATGGACAGCTCCCAAACTAGTTTAGCTTAAATTAACTTTTCTCATTTTGGAGATGAGCTGCTTGTCCTAATTTAAACAATGTTTCAAGTGATTTCGGTAGGAAATAGGAGTACACACCTTTCATTTTCAGCACAAGGGAGGAATTTGAAATCCAACTGTGTGATTTTAGGATCAAAAATTCAATTAAAACTTGGAGGAGTTTGCATCCATAACTCATTCTAGAAAATCTTACATCAGAGCTGGATACAGGGTACAGTTCATGAACTAAAAGGGAAACATTTAAATAGCTGAGAGTTTGACTTCAACAGATTTTTTGTTTGTTTGTCTGTTTGTTTTAAAGGGTTTCCGAATCCCGCCACTTACACCTGTACATGCCGGCCGGAATGGCATTCCTGGCAGCCATCACATCAGTTGTCTATTACCACAATATTGAAACATCCAATTTCCCCAAACTGTTAATAGGTATGTCTCAAAATCTATGCACCTGGAAGTGTGCCTGTGGTGCTGTGTGTCTGCTCAAACATTTCCTTTTTCTTAATGTTGTCAGCTTCTAATAATATTCTGTGCAGTGTTCTTAGGGATTCAATGAGCCAAAGGCTAGGAAAAACTGCTTTTATGGGAAATTAACTCTAAATCCAAACCCCCTTGCTTGTCAGCCTGTGTGTAAGCATGATGTAAGAGTGAAGAAATCTTTGTGTGCGTGGTCTGTTGAAATATACAGGGAGTTTAAGGAATGACATCCCTGACTTTCAGTCATGGATATATTACTCTGCCTGCTTGCTCTTGCTTCATGTTCCTAAAACTCTCTTTGAAAACTGCTTTAAGGCCTTTTGAATGGAAAATGCTATGAATGAGAACTACCTAGTCCACTCTATATTTTGCAGGACTCTGAATAAACTATAGCTATAGAAAATCCATTGCTGCTGAATGTCATGAAGTTGTTCATGTGTTCTCATCTGTTTAAGTAGACTGCAGGCTGGGAATGTCTGCATGCTTAGCCACATCCTGTTACCTGTTATTTCTTTGGTGGTCCTGGCTCACAAATTTTGTTTGAGCTGGATTTTTGTATCAATACATCCTGCTGAAGTTTGTCTTGTGCAATTGTAGGTCTGTGTATAAAGGTTTTGTTCTAGTTTTTGTCAGGTGGTGAAAAGTCAGTAATAACTAGATTTGGGAAAGCTTTTAAATATTGAAGATTATTTTGAACTATGTTTCGGGATAAGTGAGAATCCTGTTCTGCAGGAGGAGGCTGTAACTCCTCCAAAAAAATTCCTCTGTAAAGACTTAGGTTTCTATCCAGGCTTAGCAACCTTTGTCTTCTCATTTAGGACTGCTTTTTTTCTTGTACCTTTCTTTTAAGTAGGATCTTTTTTATCCTTTATGAACAGGTGAGGTCATTTAGTTGCTTTTTAAGTATGTCAACAGAGTCTTTTTAATGCCTTCTCACAGGAAGGCATTATGCCTCAGGAAGCATTGCTAGCCTGTTACTGTTGCCTGTACAGCAAGCAGCGATTTTTGCGGTTTTGTTTTTTAGGTTGTTTTGTTGTTTGGGCTTTTTGTTGTTATTTCAGATGTATAATGTGGTGTTAAATAATTTAGTGCCACTACCACATTCCTGCTGTTAAGTCTTTGAGAAGGGTAGCAGGAAGTTACAGCTGGTAGTTGATTACCCATTTTTGCATAATTTGTGCTCAGTAGAGATTTCTTTTTTATGATAATGTTTTTCAATGTTTAGAGTGCTGATGCTGGGTAAACTTTGGACAATACTTGAATCCTAAAAAGTTGTACCAATGAATACGTACCAACACTTACTTCTTACAGATGAATTTTAATTTTGCAAGAATTCCCTCAGAAAATCTGGTCTTAATAGCTCTTAGGCAAAAAAGAAAATTAGACCATCACAGTCTTTCCCACATAGTTTGTCTGATTTGAATTTTAGTCCAAAATCTTCACGAGCTGATGATATTTAATTTTTGGGTTTTTTTGTTGTTGTTGTTGTTGTTGTTGTTTTTGTTTTTCTTTTATTTGTCCTAAGACAAACATTTCTGGAAGTCTATCCTTTGTTCTTAACTGCACAAACTATGAGGATTGTCATCTTTCAATCTTAATTGCAACTACTCTGTATTCACATCTGGGAGAAGGTGATGACCACTTTGTGCAAATGAGCCCAGTACAGATAGTTAAATTATACCTTTACTCAGCTGTCAACCCACTAGAGTGCAGTGTGGCCATGAAACAGCTTTGCTTTAGAGCCTCATTTTATGAGGTAAATGAGAACCAGGAGAGAAAGCTGAAGTTGATGACAAACTTTTTGCTGGGTATATGGGAAACAGGGCTTGTGTAGAAGAGATCTAATGTTGCACACTCCCAGAGCAATGTAGAAGAGCTGATGTGACCTCTCACTGCTTCTGAGCATCAGTGAATTTCCAGCAAACTGCAGGGCATCCTCTGCCTCAGCTGCAGGGTGGATGCTCACATTTGCAAAGAGTTGATAGCTGTTTAAAGCAAAGTTAACAGAGCCTTATCCAAAATCTATTAAACCCAGCAAGGGAACTCTCCTGGATGCAGTGCAGTGGACCCTTAAAGGTCTGTTCATTAATTCTAACGGGGTGAAATTTTCCAATCCCATGAAATTTTGAGATGTGCTCTTTTTTAAAGATCCTCTTCACTCTGAACCTTAAAGAAACCAAATCCATTTGTAACTTTTCATAAACAAGTAAGAGGCAAATACCATGACAGATGTGAGGATTAGCATGTTTCCTTGGGTTTGCAAAAGGAGGACTCAAAGTTCCTCTACTGATCCTGAGCCTGCCTTTCAGCTTTAGCCCAGGCACTTGGCTATTTTGAAGTAGTCATTCTTAGTATTTATCAAAAAAAGTTGACAAGGTTTGGAATATATTTATTCACTGAAGATAATGATCGAGTTCATGAATGCAGTTGAGTGACCTAACTATTGGAACACCTTGATCTGCTCTGAGTGTGTTTTTCTTGGTATGATTTTGGTCTGTATTTACATTTCGAGAAAAGTAGCTGTCCCCATGTAGTGCTGTTTACCAGGGCACTCTCATAATAATGCTAATTTTGATGCTCTTTGTACCACATGGTTGCATAACATTTGTACAGTTAAGTAGGACTCATTTTAGAATAATTTTCATACTAGATTGGAAAATCTGTTGCTTTCTTGATGTTTAACATCCACAACTGAATGGTAACATCTGATTCCACTATGTTTAAGTTAGTTTCTTTGTTTTAAAGATAAATAAACCTCAAAAATTAATAACAGGAGAAAACTATGAAATGGCAACAGGAGTTTGAGGTTTTAATCTGAAATGGGTGGTAGTGTGGGAACACATGATTTTTTTAAAAAAAATATTTTCCTTTTTTGAACTAATCTTAATTATATGACTGCCTTATTACTACTAGACAGGGATCTATTTTTCTGATCCAAAAATTTTGTCCCATTGCATTGTAGTTGTTTCCCTTGGAATTAGTTTATTCTCTGAAGTGGAACTTCCTTCATAAAAATATTGCTTTTCGCTTAGTACAAAAAAATTCTCTCCAAACAGGCACAGGTTAATTAATAAATCCCTTCCAGTAAAACGTGTGGCTTTTTAGATTTGGCTTAATTCAATAAAGGTGTAGAAGAATTTAAGTTGCACATTGCCTTATTTTTCAGAGGTATGGCCCAGGCGAGAATCTACACCCTGTTGTTGTGGGTTGAGGTATCCCAGATGGCCCAAGATAAAGTGAGGTCATTTAAGCATCTTAGAATTGGTCTAAAGCAATCCAGTAAATGTAAGCATGCCTCTGTGGTCTGATCACTTCAGACCAGTGGAAGTTCTCAGAGATAATTTCTAAAAATTCTCAGCCAAAATGTACTCACCAGCTAGGTGATAAAAACATCACCTATAAAGAATAGAGCCACAGCTGTATTTATCAAGGAGCCTTGAGTGGCCTGTGAGCATACTCCAGATCAGATTAGATACGCTTGTATTCAAAAGTGACAAGCTAAGTAAATTTCAAATGCTTCTAAGGAAGTGTGACAAAGTGGCCACTTATCACCTGGGAATGTTGTGTTTGTTACTTTATAATACTCCTTAGATAAAAGATAAATTAACCTTATAACAATAATAAAAGTTCGTGTAGACCCTTATTTAAACCCCAAACAGGAGAATGCCTCTGCTGGTTCTTATTTATAATTCCAAGAGATACATAAATCCCTGTTAGCTTGGTTATTTTTTTGGAAGTCCTCCACTGGTGAATATTTTCAGTTTGCAATGTTTAAGTCCCTTTTATTCCAGGAGGGATGTGTTCTCAGCCTGTTGTTGGAAGAATGAGACAAAACAAGGTTAAACAGATAAAGGTGATAAAGAGTAGAACAGCATGGAATGTAATTCTTGGATGAAGAATTCTGACTTTATAGTCAGAAGTACTGCAAATAGGGAGGAATAGTGCCTCAAAGGAAGGAAGCAGTCTGAAACAGGATGAGAAGGAATCTAAGTTGGGAAGATGGTAGGAAGCCTCACATGAAAAAAAGCTAAAGTTTTATAAGAGAAATTTGACAAGTATATCTTTTAAACCCTTTCTGCAACTGCATCGACCACTGAAGTGCAGTGTGCAAATACCTGACCACTCAGTGTTTTCCTCTTAAGAACTGGCCTCTTAATTTTAGAGGAAGAGAGGCTCCCTTGGCAAATGTCCTAATGCACAGTGTTCCTGTATCGTTCCATTCACTGTCCTCGTTTAAAGGAGAGGATTTAACTTGATTTCTGTAGAAGCAGGACTGGCAGTCCCAAATCTCACGTGGATTCTCTGCATTGAATTTAGTTTTGCTTGGAAAGGGTAGCCCCAGAGTATGCCTCCAGAGAGCTTTCTGGTGCCTCAGGATAGCTGGAACACCACCAATTCTTTGAAATCTATGCAACTTCCTGATGATTATCCATATTTAAGCTAGACTCACTGTTGCTAATTCCTTGGTTGAAGTCTTTCTCTGGTGTTCAGGCAAGACACTTGGAAAGCACATCCAAGCTTTTCTTGGCAGTTGGAGCTCATTCCATCTGTTGCACTATGGCAGATATAGCAGCAATGAAAGATTTATTTTAAAGAATACCCTGGGAGGCATTTCCTTAAGAATAACAGGAGCTGGCTTGGTGTGATGAATGGTATGGAGAATGCTTCCAAGTCACCAGACCTTACTCTAGGGATTATTTATCTCTAGCTGACGGTAGCATGAACACCTTAATACAAGAGGTTTTGTAGAACACTAAAAAGTGAAAGTTGTATTCCATGAATGCCAGAATATCCTTCCTTGATGTGATTTTTTTATCTACATTGTGAATTACATATATGGAATTTGTGTTGAACAATAGTACAGCAGCAGTTTGGTCAGAGTATTTTAATATCTAGTCCTGACACATCCCAGAGATTTGCAGGGAATTTTCCTTTAAGCCACATGCATAGCAGTCTTGTAGCATTAACCAAATCTGAAGGACACTATCCACAGGCACCTTCACTTTTTGGAGCAACATCCTCCTCTGGGCTGACCATGTGGGCACAGGTTTACAGCAGATGAAATTTTCTTCAGCAGACTTCACTTTGTGAAACTCTTGAAATATCACTAAATCTAATAGAAAAGGCATTTAGAACTAACATTATCTTAATATTTTAATGTTTGTAGAATTAAATTAGACTTCTGTTTGACATGAGAAAGGCTGCTCTCTGGTTTTATATATTTTGTTTTATTCTTCCTTTATTATATTTTGTAATTCCATTGTATATTTTTGCAGCTATGGAGCTGGTTAATTTGTTTGGTTGTTTTTTTTTCTCTACAGCATTGCTGTTCTACTGGACTTTAGCTTTTATAACTAAAACCATCAAATTTGTGAAGTTCTGTGACAATGGGGTTGGATTTTCTCAGCTTCGATTTTGCCTCACAGGACTCTTGGTTGTTCTTTATGGAATGCTGCTAGCTGTAGAAATCAACGTCATCAGGGTGAGGGTAAGTAACTACAACAGAAGTTTTTATTGGTTGTTTTTTGGGTTATTGGTATTTTTTTTTATTCCCTTTTCTAGGTACTTGGTGTAAAATGCATTACTAAAGGAGAAAGAAAAATCCAGTTAGAAATAGAAATCTATTTGACAGTCGAAGGTTAATACTATTTCACTAGGCTAGATGAATCTGTAATTTTTAAAAATGCCAGGTTCTGTTGTTGTTAATTTGAAATCAATTTCATCTGTTCGAGTTTGTTGTAAATTTTTTAATTATTCTGTTTCAGTCATGACAGCCAAGTATTTCTGGTGCAAGAGAAGACTGGTAGAATCTTAGACACACAAATAACATCTCTCATTTTCCAGGAGACAATCACAATAAGTGATTTATTTGGGCTACTGGAGTTTCTCCCAGCTATATTTTTTTCCCCTCTGCAGTGTCTGCAGTCATAATCTAAGATGATACTTTGGAGACTGCTGGATACATAAATGCCAAAGTTCCCTTCAGCTGGCACTCACCAACTGTGCACAAATTAAATTTAGGAGGGAAAGAAATATTCCTGTGTAAATTTTCTTGCTGCAGCACCAGTAGCTCCATGTTCTGAACTAACAAATATAAAGCAGTGGGAGATGAATCCCAGTGATAACCTTAGGGCTGTGCCTAAGCTCCTGTGTCCCATGTTGTGCTGCCTGGAACTCAAAGCAGTGCTGGGGCTGTATTGTTTAAATAATTGAGGAGGTCAGTCTATTATGACATGTCCCAAGTGAAAGAAAAAGAGGAAATGGCCTTAAGTTGTACCATGGAGGTTCAGATTAGTTATTAGAAAAACTTTTTTTCACTGAAACAGGGCAGGCACTGGAATAAGTTGCCTAGGGATGAGGTGGAGTCACCACTTCTGGAAGTGTTCCAGAGGTGTCTGGAGATACAGTGTAGGGGTGATTACGGTGCTTTGGTTTGGTGGTTGAACTGGGTGACCTTGAGGGTCTCTTCCATCGTGGTGATTTTGATTCTGTAAGGTGGTCTTTTTTTTCTACAAGTATGCAGAATTTTGTACCATAAGCAGAGTCATAGTGAATGATAAGAATTACTTCTAGACTGGATGTTTCTGATTATCCTCATTACCTGCGGATTGCTGTAGTGGTTGTACTTGAATGTCTTTTAAGAAACCAAGACTGATTCATTGATTATCTACAATGTCCTCATCTCTTCTTTCTGCACTCATATTTTCTACATATTTACCATGATTCTGCTGGAATTTTTCTGGATTTCAGAGGTATGTTTTCTTCAAAACTCCTAAAGAAGTTAAACCTCCTGAGGATCTCCAGGACCTTGGTGTCCGATTCTTGCAGCCCTTTGTGAATCTGTTATCCAAAGGAACATACTGGTGGATGAACACATTCATCAAGACTGCCCATAAGAAACCAATAGACTTGAAAACCATAGGCAAGCTTCCCATTGCTATGAGAGCTCTGACCAATTACATTCGCCTTAATGAGGCCTTTGAAGCACAGAAGGTATGCAAAGCATGGAATTATGTCTGTCTGCTGACTTAGAGTTTGTGTTTTTCATTACTTTTTATCATATAAGCATGACACAAAGAGATATAAACAGATATGATGCAAATGAAGTATTCATTGGCATAGCAGTCCATATACCAAGAGACCACATTCTCAGTTGTACCTTGTACAAATAATGAAGTTTCTCTAATGAAATGTGCATGTCAAACACATTGCTGGTTATATGTGTGTAAAATGCATATGGCCTCTATTTTGATGTGGGAAGTAATCATGGACTGTGTTCACTGAACACCATTGTTCTTCCTAATAAGACCCTGGAAACATTCAATTATAGTCAGTTATAATTAGACCTTGCAGGGCTATTTTTTTCCCATGTTATTTCAGTTACAGTTTGTCCATAGAAGAGTTCAGGGTTGAAATTACCTTGACTCAAATTAATTTTCACTCCTCAGTGGGAGCAGAGCTTATACAGGATTTTAAGAGAACTTTTTTGCATCCTGCCTAAAAAGTGTGTGCTTCCAGTCTCTGTGTTCACAGAGGACAAAAACCTGTCCCTTCCCTCACTTTTTTCCTCCCTCAGCAGGCCACAAACAACACACTTACTTGATCCCTATTAAGGGTAAGAAAGAAATCGTGGTTCTTTTTGTGGAAGGGAGTGCAAATTATTATTTTGTTCCGACTCTATAAAAAGAAACAGTAGTTGTAGTTCCTCTGCTTTCTACCTGAGAGATGGTTTTCAGTGAGTTAAAGCAGTGATAAAAATGCCAATGATTTATCAGACCTGAGGTTAATGTATAACATAATTCTTACTAATTTTAATTTAATTCTGACCAGAACAAAAGGTCATCATCTCCCCAAGGGTCCAGATCCATTTGGCGTGCTCTCTGCTGTGCTTTTGGAAGACCCTTACTTCTCAGCAGCACATTCCGTATCCTGGCTGACTTGCTTGGCTTCGCCGGGCCGCTCTGCATCTCTGGGATTGTTCACAACGTTGGGAAAGGAAATAACACCATCCGCCCACAGGTACTGTCAAAATGTCATGGGAAGACAGGAGTCAATACAGTGACTCTGTATTGTTTGTCCTCAGTAAGGAAAGTGACTCTGCACTGTGTTTGTGAATGCTGGAAGGGCCAGTGTGACTGCACTGCCTGATAGCCTCTTTCATACTGTCATGGAGTGCGTCCAGTGCAGGGCAATGAAACTGATTGAGGGACTGGAGCATCTCTTGCAAGGACAGGCTGATTTATTTATACAAATACCCAAAGGGAGGGTCTCAAGAGGATGGAGCCAGACCCTGCTTGGTGTTGGCAAGCAATAGGTCAAGAGGCAATGGGTAGAATCTGATGCACAGCAAGTTCCACCTGAATATGAGGAACAAATTATTTTAAGTGTGGGTGACTAAGCGTTGCCCAGAGAGATTGGGGAGTCTCCCTCACTGGAGATACTCAAGACCAGTTGGTATGCAATCCTGTGCAATGTGCTCTGGGATGACCCTACTTGAGCAAGGAGGTTGGACTAGATGACCTCCAGTGGTCCCTTCCAACCTGATCCATTCTGATTCTGTTGGGGATAAAATATGTGAGCCATGCATCTAGCCAGCCTTGCATTCTGAAAAATAACCTAATTCAAGAGAACAGTGAAGCAAATCCAGAATCTCATCAATATCATAAGGAGTTTAGGTGCAGTCTTGAGTAGAAATTGAATCAAGGATGTGACCAAGTGCTTTTCAGAGAGGAAAAGTGTGGTTTTAATAGGCTTGGCTTTTCATTTCCAAAAGTGAGGAGTGGCTAAGGGATAAAGCAGAGTTGTGGCATCATCAGAAAATGCTAAGTAATGTAACTGTGACCAAGAATTCCCTCTAGTGCCTTTGGGGAGGTTAGTTTTGAAAGATCAACTGAAACACATTTTTAAAGGATGCTATTTAAATGAATGCTCTCTAAGAAGAAGCAGACATATTTCTTGATAAACTAAAAATAAAAACGTAACTCAGGAAGAAATGTAACTTTCATTACGAGGTGAGGTCACTCAGGCTGGATTTCTAAGAGATAGATCAGTTTATTTCTGCAGCTCACTTAGTGTCTGATATAAGACTATTTCTAAAGTCTGTTGACATTAATGGAAATAAACCCATTCATTCAAGTACACTTTGGATTAGGTCCACTGTAAATATTGAAGTCCATCAGCTGCAGTGCAGAAAATTTAACAAACGCCTCAGGCTAAAATTACTGTTTGTCCATTTTGCAATCCTTATCCTAATATTTGGAAACTTTATTATAGCAAGTAGGTTTAATGGAAACCAGTTAAATCAGGAAATGAGAAAATTAAGACTATAGTATTATGTTGCACTAAAGTACTCTGGAAGCTCTTGGGCTCTGCTTTTCAGTAATTTGTTTTGAACACTTTTTCAGGTGGAATTGTGATTTGATATAATTCACAGATTGTCCTATTTAATTTTCCTATAAAAGTCTCAGCTAGTGCTTCTCTGTGGAAAGGAAAAAGTTCATGTCTGGTCCTGATAGGCCCTAAGCAGAGCTTCATCCAGCCTGGTATCCTTGCTCAGTAGCTGAGCAATAACCTCACTGTTTGTCACTGTTTGTCATTGACACCAATTCGGGATCACCTAACAGCAATATTCACTGATGGTTGTAGTCCACAAGTGACACTTAAGGGTGAATTTAGCTTTGCTAAAATGTTTCCAAGAGGCTTTTCCTTATGTTTTGACATTGTTTTTTTCTGGTAAAGGTCTAACTACATTTAAGTTTGAAAATTGCTTTTGCCAGATGAGATGAAATATCTCTCTAATGAGTTTCTATTCAAGCTATCTGGAAGCAAACTGAGATGTTCAGGAGGGCTCCCATGTGTGTTCACATACCTAACCAACTTGGTCTATTTTGGAAAGAAATATACCAGCTCTACTGCTAGGAATGTTATATCGCTGTTTCTAATGAGTCAAAAGAAGAAAACCTTACCTTGTAGTTTGCCTTTGTGAGCCTCACAGGTGTGAGAAACAAGCTTTCTAAACTGCTGTGATATGAAGGTAAAGATAAGTGGGGAAAACAGTGTTTGTGCTTGATGTGCTCCTGAGTTTGAGGGCACTGGAAAGAGTTGTCACAGAGTGGGACAGAATCAGATAGGCAATGTAGGTTGTGAGTACAATGGAGGGTGTCTTTTACCCATCTACATCTTAAATAGTTTAGATTGAGGTGTTGTAATGAGTCAGCTGTATCTTTCAAGCAGAAATTCTCTTTGTGAAACTGAAGGCAAGGAGATATAATAATTGTTCTGTTCCTCAGGTCCTTTGTGACAGATATCACCCACCATGGTGCTGTAACTCAGATCACATGGGTGTCACAGGCAGTATTAACTGCTCTAGTTAGTGCTGTAGTTAGAGCACGACAGCATCTTAAATTCTGTCATGCTCTTCATATTTATTTATAACTCCAGTATCAATATTTATGGCCACCCCAGAACGTTCCTATGACACAGATTTCTCTGAGTGTTAATCATTTCACACTAAAGAAGAGACTGACAGAATGATAACCTTTATAATTTGCTGGTAGCATCTTCCACGTTGCAACGTTAGGATTAGCAGTTCCAGTATTAGGAGTAGCTGCTGACATAACACATTCAGAGATGTAACAAATTCATTATTTAAAAAGCTCTAGAAGTAGTAGGGCCCACTGTAGCAAAAAGTCCAGTATTGACATTAAGATTGTGTGAGTCTGGAGTCTTTATGTGTTTAACTAGCAGCTTTTTGCTCAGCCTTTTACTGGTTAGTGCAACTTTTAAGAACTTGTGTTACCCTGAAGCTGTCAGGAGGTGGGACACTGAATATTCCCAGAGCCCTTTCTGAAAATAAAACATCTAATTATTTCCATTAGCTTCTTGAATGAGGTTATTTGCCTTATATGTGAAAGGTTCAGGAAGTATTCGGGTATTTCAGGCTGGCAAGTGTGTGTAGACACCTACTGTAGCTTAAACACAGGTATGCTCAGTAAGCCATAATGGCCTGATAATGCATCTGAGACTTGGCAAACACATTGGTGCTATCAGTAGTGTGATCTTTATGTATATATGTTGGTCCTCTTTCTCTCAAGGAAGTATTAGAAGAAAGGATGAGAATATAAATCTCACTTTCCCTCCATGTCTATTATATAATATTTTGATGGGAATCAGTGCTGCACCAGAATCTCATTTCTAGACAAGCATGGTTTGGCAAACATAGTTGTGGGGGAAAAAAGTATTATTTTACACCAGTAAAAAGTGGTATTAGCTGCTGAGATTAGCAGTACTGGCCAGATGTGTATGGAGGACAGCACTGAAAACCTGAACTTGTAAAACTTCAAATAATCTGGAAGAGAAACTCATTTTTAGTGTACTATTTAGTGTACTACTATTTGTAGTTTAAAATTCTGCAGTAGCCTATTTGAATTACTATGGGATAAGTAATAAGTTAGGGCTTTAAAATCCCTTTAGGGTGCAAATAGGTAAAATACTCTTTATCTGGAGTATAATTGCTGACATGTACTGTAATTGTTCAGAGTTTTGCACTTAATACAGATTTTAAAATCTTCCTCCTTTTACATCCTTGTTACCTCCACTCCTCTTTTCTCCTTTGCTTTAGATCTCTGGCACTGATTGGGTGCTTTTTTTCATTCATTTGGCCTATTATCCCTGGGCTGATTTTCTTATCTCAATTATTTGAATTGGCTCAGGAAGAGATCCAGTTAGCTCCCCAGCTAGTGCACAGTAAGCAATAGAGGCATGCAGTTTGGACCAACCTGGGTATAAATAAGACTAGGGAGAAGTTTGATCCTTTTCCAGCTGGTTCAGCCAAAAGAACAGCTTTAAAAACTAAATTTTGCCTCTGTATGAACTTGCCATATGGGGTTTTTATGAAGTTAACTGCAAGGTGCAGATCAGATCTAATAAAATGTATAGACACTGAGAGTTTTTGAATTACAGCTGAATAAGTGTTATAGCAGTTGTGAAAACTTCAACAGCAAAGAAACTATGTAGGCAAGAAAAAATGTGCTGAGCAAGGGATACAGCAAGAGTGCAAATGGCAAGAATCTCTCTGAAAGGGAATAGAATGAGTCCTCTTGCTAATTGTGCCTTTAATGGAACACAATCCAGCAATCAAAGTTTTGAAGGAGCCAAGAGGAGAAAGAGGAGGACGGAGATATTTTAGTTACAGAAGTCTTCCTGTGGTGAGCCAACCTCTCAGCTTGTTGTGGCACCAGAGGTGTCAGCTTGTTAAATATAATCTGAAGTAAATGTACTTTTTCCCACTAAGCTGCACACATAATGCTTCAAAATACACTTTGGTGATCTCATGAGCTTGCTGGAAGGTAATGACCATAAATAAAAGTGAACAGGATGCTGCAGGCCTAAACAATTTGTATGGTTCCAAGAGTTTTGGGTATTTTTACAAGTTCTGAAGGTCATTTTTAATGTCCGGTAACCTGAGGTGTTAAAATAACGAGAGTAATTTTTCCAGAGGATGTTA
Organism: Cettia cetti; assembly: GCA_013401135.1. NCBI lineage: Eukaryota > Metazoa > Chordata > Aves > Passeriformes > Sylviidae > Cettia > Cettia cetti. Next base: position 3,013 of record VZUI01057039.1, on the reverse strand, counting down.
ACTGTTCCTTGCTGATGATGGGAGTTCACATCTTTTAATAAATGACCATATGGAGTTACTCAGTGTCCTAGAGTTTTGGAAGGATATCAGAAATCCTTCATTTTGCATTTAAGTGAAGCTTACTGAGTTGGCATGTTATGAGACTATTTCTTTGAAGTGCTAAACTGTGAGGTTTCAGAAAAGGTTGGGAGCATTTTCAAAGTAATAAACTGGTTGTCTCTGCTCATTAATTATGCAAAGCAGGGAGTTAAATTACCATGGCACCTGATTTCTAACTTTCTTTTTTTTTATAGACTAAAATTCTTGGTGTTTTCTTTATTTCATCACAAGAGTTCCTGTCCAATGCTTATGTTTTGGCTGTACTCTTATTTTTTGCCCTTCTATTGCAAAGGACATTTCTGCAAGCATCATACTATGTTGCTATTGAAACAGGAATCAACTTGAGAGGCGCAATACAGGTACTCAATATATTACTAATTCACCTTTTCATACCCTCATAAACATGTAGTTGTAAATATAAATTATATAGTTGTTAAATTCTGAAATGCTTCTCTCCTGAAATGTATTGAATGTACCATTGCTGTTAGAAATTGTTAGCCCTGAGTTCTGTATCAATTTGCATGTTATTTTCACGGTTTTATATAAATGTTTATTTTTAATATCCAATGCTTTATTGCTTCTTATCCTCAAGAAAAAATTTTCTGACAGTAAAACTGAATGTAACTTTCAAAGTTGTTTAGGTGTGAACAGCACCTTGCTCATCTCAAAGGCATTTTTTGGTAACGTCACATCCCATGCTAATAAAACATCTTAAAAATGTATGGTAAATATATTTTGGACAGAAGGATGGGTGGTACTCTCAATGCATGGAGTAGTCTTTTATTCCATGGGTCATGCTACAAAATCTGCCTGGCACAGTGGAGTCTGTAAGCACTATTAAGTCAGATTGCAAAAATGGGGTCTGTAATCGTTGTATAACTGACAACTACAGAACGAAGTTTGATGTAGCATACAAAGCTCTGTGCCTGGAAATGAGAGAATTTGGTGTAAGATTACAGTGTGGGACTGCCAAAGGTAGTGACTGAAACCTACCCTGTGACAGCATGAAAGCCAGGCTTAGTGTAACTTATAAGTTACACTATTTATCCCCTGAGCTGCGTGGATCTTGTGGGGAGTCTCCATGGTGGATGGATGCTTTCAATAGCAGCCTAATTGTTTAATTCTCTTTTGATCTTACACTTGGAAGCACTTGTCAGCTGACAGGCTTCTGGATTCCATCCATTGGTTTTGCCTGACTAGAGTGAAGCAGAAAAATTCTACAGGAATACAAATTCGACCCAAAAGTACAAAAAAAAAAAAATTACTTGTATCAAGTGAAAGAGCTGCAAATGAGTGAAAAATACAAGGGCCAAAGCAAGTATAATCACAGAATAATTGGAAAATAGTGCTAAATAAATTTTGCTTAATAAAAGCTTTGTATTTGCTGTTCTGGATATTAAAGGTCCAGATAATGCCTGTTGACTATTCACAAATTGGAAAATTTATAGTCAGCACTGTAAACAGCACATCATTGTTAATAACAGTCTCTGTGCCAGTATTTTTATAATTTTTTTCTGGTTTTTTTCTTTAAATATTTTCTGTCTTCCTGTCCTGTGTAAATCTACCACTGTTCAGTGTGTCCTATTTAATTTTTGCCAAATTAGCTGGTAAAAAGTATTCTTTCATTATTCTGACTGTTATTTTTATAAATATATTTTATAAATATATTTTATGATTATATATTTATGAATATATTTTATAAACATATTTTTATAATCTTGTGCCTTATTTGCACTGCTTAATTCAGTACAGAATTGTACTGGTGACATTCCCTGGCTGTGAATTAAACTTTGCAACAGAACTGAATTCTCTAAGCAAAATGTAGCAATGTTCTCAGCCAGGAACTTTGTTCTAAGGTTGGATGGGACCTGAATCAATTGCCAGAGAAAAATAACAAGGATTATAATACATTGAGGATTATATATTGAATCTAATAATATCTTAGTGTTAGTTACAGGAAGGGCACCCTGTGGAGATGCTGGAGATATAAGTCATAGTTGCTAATGTAGTTCTTGGCATTTTTGGGCAGTAAAGGTTTTGTTCTCTTATTGATGCACAGGGACAACCACGATGCAGGTAACAGCACTGTGCTTTGTGTCAGTGAAGAATAGTAGATTTAAATTTTATGAAATAGTGTAAAAGGCCAAACTTTATCTTCACTCAAGTTACTAGAAATATTGTTTTCTCTCAGCATGCTGGGCCTGGGGTTTAGATGGAGCTAGAAGCCTCATTTTATTACTGTATGCTAATACCTTTTGATCTCTCTTCCAGACAAAAATATACAATAAAATTATGCAGCTTTCAACTTCTAACATGTCAATGGGGGAGATGACAGCAGGCCAGATCTGTAACCTGGTTGCCATAGACACAAATCAGCTGATGTGGTTCTTCTTCCTCTGCCCTAACCTTTGGGCTATGCCAGTACAGGTAAGGTGATTGAATGTGCTTTTGTTCTAATGCACATCAGTCTGCAGTGGTTCATTGCATGTGGGTTTTATGAAAGTGGGGATTTTAAAGAAGTTAAAGAATAACTTGAAATAAAATTTCAAGCTATTAGCATCTAGAAACATTGTCTGCAAGATTCCACATCTGTGACTGGACTTTAGGTATTTATGATTGTATTAGGACCTTGGGTGCTGCCAAAAAAGCTTTGTGTTTGTAACAAGAATTTATAGGGTGCAGCAGGTTGCAGTCCATTCATTTATTAAATCAGGGAAGTTAACTGGAAGATATTACAATCGTTTGTCTTCTGAATCCTAGCAGAAGCAAAAGAAGTAGCATAAATATGATTACTTAGAGATGATCCTTTGGACATCCCTTGAAACTACTGCTGCTTTTTGGGTGACAAATGCCACAGTTTGTCGTCGTTTTGGGTTTAGTTTTTTTTTTTTTTTTTTTTTTTTTTTTTTTTTTT
>VZUI01057038.1:0-19801 GCA_013401135.1 Cettia cetti | reverse complement strand
CAACCCTCCAGCTGATCAAGGTCCCACGGAATGGCAGCAGAGCCTTCAGGTGGATCAGCCACTGCCCCCAGTTTAGTGTCACCATGAATTTTTTCACAATTGCCCTATATATTCATAACATTGAAATGGTGATACAGCTTAGTAAGACTCCGTAATTTCTTCTAATGCACACAGAAGATTAGTGCAAAATTTTAGAGGACTCTGACCTGCCCAAAGTACTACTAGATTTTTTAAATATATTTTACTGGTTTTTGCAAGTTGCGTAGTTCAGGCCAATAGAGTTACTATAAGAAAGGACAAGATTGTTATGAATACAGAATGAGGACCCATCTATTTACAGAAAACAGGCAACATCTTGGCTAATTTAAAGATCTCCTGGCAAAATGAACTCCTGATTTCAAACACTAGTCTGGAGGACTAAATAGAAGGACTATTTATTGAGATACTTGAACATAGTTTCTAGGTCTCAGCTTTCTTGCTCAGGTAAAGGTCCCATTGTTTCAACTGGAATCTGCAACATAGGGTTTGTCATAGAGCTGGCTTCAGGATATGCCCTATTTATTTAGATCTGAAAACTATGCTTACCCTCCATATCCCCTGTGTAGTTGTACTGTAAACCAGACTGGAATACAAAATGTTTAATGATATCAAAACTGGAAGGCTGTCTTAAATCCAAAACAGAAATTATGTGCATGGATTAGTTGTAAAAAAGATAGTTTACTGTTCAACCACTTTTAGAGGGCTTAATAGGATATTAATGAGGTATCTCCTTTGAATTCTGTGAGGAATATGGATCAACAGTGTATAAGTCCATGGCAAAGACCCCTACAGATTTGGCCATTGCTCAAATGTTTAGGCTTTTCATGCAAAATAATGTTATAAATTCTGTAGTGTTTTCTGAGCTTTGCCTTCTAGACTGTGCAACCAAGGCTTTTTTAATGTGTGAACTGCTGAACTGCTTCCTTGTCTGTTTGCTTCACAGTAAAAAAAGACTTAAAATATACCTGTGAGTTCTTAACTGTACACTAGTCTCTAAACTGTTTTAAGCCATAAAAGTAGTTTCAAATAGTAGTCCCATTTTAAAAACTCTCAAGGACCTCTTAAACTAATAGATGACAAACAATTAATTTCTCTTTTTATTTAAAAATTAAGTTTAACTTCTGAGTTTAAAGTTGGGTTTAGATTCATATGGCCTAAGCAAAAAAATTCTATAGAGAAACATTTATGCATAAGTTTTGAAGCCTACTAACTCCACTAAAGTTTTCTTTTGTTGTCATTTTGATATAATCAAGATTTGCTACCAGATCTTTGACGGCAAAATTAGAGATCACGAGAAGTCAGGAAAAAAAAAAAAAGGCTTAAAAATATGGTGTTATATAATAACTCCAACTGGACAGAAAGATTGTTAACAAGAATTAAGAGAAACAAGTGTAGCAAGAGGCCAGCCAATTTGGTTTTGTCCTTCCTCCTTCACATATAATTTTTCTACTTCTTTTCACTGGCATTTTCAATACATGAAAATAAACACCTGCTTTGTAGCATGCTCCTATTATCAGAGGTTTGCTGTTAAGCAATTTTCCCCTTGCACTGCATGAATATTCATTTGCTTAAAATTATTATGTCTACAAATAGTCAGTACAAAACAAAGTCCTAATTTTATATATTTCTACAGAACTTCCTGCTACCTTACAACACAAATCTGGACAAAGCTGTAGAAAATTCACTCATGTAGAAGTGTTTACTAACCATATTCCAAAAAAAAAAAAAAAAAAAAAAATCATAGAAACTTCTTTTTTTTCTCTTTTATTAATTCTTTTTTTGCCCCTTGTCTTATGATTTTCTTAAAGATGAATTGCTTGACTCCATATACATCAACATAAGTCTTGATGACTTTTGGCAAATTTTATCAAAAATAACAAAACCCCTATTTTTTAATTCTATCAAAGTTTAAACCTTTCCCTATATCCTCTCTCATTTTCCCATACCTACCAGATTTTATAAAATGTCATACACAGTTGTGTGATAGCATTGCATTACTATCCTGTTCATTATAGTATTCAAAAAAGAAGAAGAAAAAAAAAAAGCCCTCACAAAACCCTTTTGAAAATTCTAAGTTTCTAGCCTTTAATTAAAATTGAATCACTTGGTCTATGAGCTTAGTAGTCTTTTCAGTTCTCTGGGAGATTATAACTGGTAGCTCATTAGACTGTTTTTCACGTTAATTTACTGAAAAGGGTGATATATCTATAATAGAGCTTGTAATGCTATAAAATGGATCATCAATCTGTTTTATTCATGTAAAGTCCACATAAGGCCACTGGTCTGTTACTGGCAATAAACCTTTGGTGCATTTTCAAAAGACCTGCATATTACATAGTGATTTACAGACCCTGTCCTGACACCATCCATACTAACAGGGAGAGGCATAACCCTGTTGACAGTACTGAAAAGCGTAAGTACACCATGTGACTGTGACATACACAAGGAGAAGAATACCTTGTTCTTAAGTATAACACGGGCTTCAGAAGACCTAGCAACATCCAGTGCACTACCTTTTTTAGATCTGCATCGTTGCTCTTCCAGAAAAATTAAATATGATACCTACTCGTTTTATGTCTATGTTGTAATACTTGAGATAGATGCTGTTCTTATTGCATACCCACCCTGTAAATCCATATCATCATAAAGAAATGTTTTATCTGGGAATCATTTACATATCTGAATACCACCCCCCACTCAATATTTTGTCATTGAATAATAAAAAGCTCCAAAGGTTTTTAAATACTTTTTTCTTCAACCTGGAAACAGGTTGAAAATAGCAAAATTATATTATTCTACAGCCACAAAAAATTACCAATATTTTTATCACCTTTTTTTTACAGTGAAAACAGATTTTTTAAAATTTAGTTTTCAACATGGAAAAATAAATTTTATTACAGTACTACTAGAGAGGCATAAGGAATAGAAAAGGTATCTCTCCAGTTTAATTATGCTCTTTATAACAAAAAGAAACAGTTTAAAGAGGAGAAAGCATAGGTTTCGCTTCAATATTAATCATCTTTGTAATGACAGAAAGTAATTTAGTATAGAAGAATTCTCAAAAATTTCCTTTAAGACTGGTTGGTTTTCTGAATGCTACATAAGGCATTAAAATGACACAGTCTTCAAGAAAGCTAAGTTTTGTTTGCACCCTTCTCTCAAGAACATAGACAATTAGATATATTTCAATCAATTTCAAACTGTTTGCAATGCCTTTCTTTGCAGTTACTGACTGAAAAAAGGGAAAATAATTATAAATGGAAAGAATAAACATGCAAAAACCACTATAAAAAGCACAAAGCAAATAATAACAAAAGAAGAAAACTATTTTCTGCCAATATATTTTCATTACTGCAATAGGTAGCATTTGACAGACCAGTTAAATATGTCCAGTGGCGATGAGGCCCTATGTCTCTCAGAAGCAAAAGGGTCTTTTTTGTGTGTAAGTAACACATTTTTTGAATGAAGATACTTAAAAAATGTCAGATAGCATTTTCCAAAATCTGCGAGGTTTCAAGTGTTCAACATCATATGAATTTTCAAAACTCATAAGTTTCATTTGTTTCAAAACTCATTTGTTTAGCAGGACTTAAAAAAAGTTGTAATATGCTGTGATCCTTAAGGGATCATATATACACATATTACCAATCTGCTTCATCTTTTTCCAAGAAAAAATAACTCTAATTTGGTGATATAGTGCTTCCATATTACATAATATGTTTAAGTGACAGACTTCAGCAGAAACATAGGTTTAGATAGTTTATAATTTATAATGCAAAGCTGAATGAATCTCTGTTTGGATTAACACTCTTCCTTGGAAAGCCACAAAGTTAAAAAAAATAACTAAATAACAGCCATAATAAAAATAAGCAACTTTTATAGAGCAAAGCAATTCTCTAATAACCTATCATTACAAGCTCTGAACATTCCTTGCTCCGTTCATCCTTTTGGATTTTCCTTCATCTTTTAACCACAATAAATTTCTGGTTTAAGCAAAACACAAGTAAAGTATTCAAGTAAATTTAAGTAAAATGCTCTTACACAGTACTTTTCTCTCTGTTCTATAAGGCACCTTAAATATAGATAGCAGTATCTAGATATAGATACTGCTCAAGTTATTAAATATTCTGAGGACCAACAGCATTGTGTTTTAAAGTGTTATTTTAAATAAAAATAGGATTTACTAAGATACATATGGTGAGTTTTATACTATATATGCTCCCACAGCAAAAAAAAATCCTTCACCAAAGGATGGATGGTAATGTGTCATGTCAGAGCTGTATTAAAACTTGGACGAAGAAGGTAACTACAAATAGATTAAGGCTTTACAGAACTTCTCTACTTTCACAGATACCAAACCACATATATTCGTTGAAGTCAAATTTGTTACTCAGGTTAACCTTTTGCATAGGGATAGTATTCTTTAATATTGATTTCTGTTCATCACAGAATGAATGAGGGTGTTAGGGCTGGGGAGGGGAACAAAAGTATATTAAAAAGGAGAGAAATAATATCAGTAAAAGAGTGAAGCCTTGGAAAAGACACCACATAACCCTACTGCACTGAAATACATTGTAAAAAGATGCAAAAGAATGCTTAAATTCAACTCAAATATTTCCCAGAAGTATGGTCATGTTTTTATATGTATAATATGTCTGGATCATTTTACTATACTAACACAAACAATTACAATTCTATTAAGCTTTTCTGCCTGTGATTAGTGCAAAGTGGGCTTGTTTCTCACTCTTCACAACAGGCCCATAAAAAACAATGCTAGTGATTTTTCTTTGTGAGAAGTAGAAGTTGTTGTTGATGTTAATTATTATTATTATGGTTACTATTTCAATTGTTGCCATTATTTTCTGTAGACAGTTCTTGAATTCCTGAATGACTAAGTAGAATTAATGTTTCTTGAATGTTGAAAAAGTGGAAAAAATCGAATTCTCTGTCATAGGGAATGTGGTGCAGAACTGCAACCGTGGACCTCTGGAGGGTGAGGCGGGAGCTGTTTCGGCAGGCTTAGGTTTCTCTCTGTTTATGTGAAACCGACATTGGCATATCTTGCCTGGACTTTTCCTGTGGGGTTCATATGGTAGGCAGGGTGGGGAATAGTTGTCTGAGCCATACCAAGGTCAGCCTGCTAGAGCTGACAGTTTCTGTCTCTGTACAAAGAAAAGAATCAATACTTTTGGACTACGGCTGTGCCCTCAGTGTAAAACAACAAACATGCAGCGTCTGACATGTTTCTAGGTGATTTGTGGCAGAACCTCTTGTCTGATCTGTATCCAGGAGCTGCTGTGTTACTGCTCTGTGCTTTTCTTCTCTCTCTCGCCCCCCCCCCAGCTCTGTGATGTCTAATACTTTACTCAGGTACAGAGGCGTGTGTTCTACCCTACAGCTACTTGTCACTCAATAAATCACACCTACAAGCACAGTCTGCACATAGTGATCTGGGCTTTAACAAAGGATCAGAGGGACAAAGTGCAGGCAAGATACTGTAATTATAACAAAAATAAAACATTCAGGGGGTTGTAGCAAAGGCACGGGTTCCCAGGCACTAATAAAATGTTATTAGAATTGCAGTTTTGTTTCAGTCCTTCAGGTTTCATTTTTAACAAATTTCCCAGTTTAGATTTTCTTGTTCATCATTCTTCCAAGCTAAAACACAAAGTTTGGGGAGATGACCTACTTTTGTGTATAAATATAAATATAAATATAAATACTTAAAAAAAAAATCCCTTTTTCCTGGATAACAGAATGATCCTGTGCTCTACACTGTGGGTCACTGTCACCTGCAGTCAGTTCCAGTATTAATTCCTCCATTTCTGTCAATTTTTGTGCCAGTTCTGTTAAAACAGAACTATAAATATGACCCACAAGCAAAACCAGAACTAACAAAGCAGTTACCAGAACATAATTTGAAGCAAATTAATTGGACAGTCTTGAAGCAATCAACACTTATGAGCATGCATTTGTTTTGTCTGACAACACAATTTGTGTAGAAATATTTCTCAGTAAAAGTTTAACATATATCACACAGGTATATTTGCCTTGGAAGAAGTTTTACAATGGGCTTGTTCCTCCAGGTACACTATTTCTCAGCAGTTACCCTGTTAGCCAAGTCAGATACAAGTGCAAGGGACAATTATTACCCATTCTGAGTATATTAAATGCACCCATTCATGTTAATTTAGCCATTTCATTCAAACCAAACACCTTGTAATGGAGGGTGAGTAACTCACCACCATGGAGATTTCCTGAAAAGAACATGGGTTAAAGGAGCTCTACATTTCCTTCCTACCCAGTCAGCAACCAACAGGCCAAGTTTCCTCACCCACATAATGCAAAAGCTGTGGATCAATAATTGTGGTTTAACAACAGTTAGCCGCCAATCATCATGTGAATGACTGAAACATGTCTGCATGCAAACTGCATTTTAGATTGGCTGGGTCACAAGATCAAAGTCGCTATGCTGGATTTAGTGCTGGGGGATGAGATCCGATTGGGAAGAAGCACAGGATAAGAGGGAAGGAAAGACAATCAAGGATTAGGCAAACTCTAGAGCAAATGCTTTTAATTCATACTGGTTTTGGAGAAGTGAGATCACCACATCTGCTCTATGCATTGCTCACCTTGGCACTTTCCCACCATTTTGAACAGTGGCAAGCTTCCATATACATCCTTTTGCTGTTCCTCATTAAATCAGCATCTCACTATTCACAGAAAGAACAAGCAGCTTTGCTTGCATATTTTAATGAACAAAGACTTATTTAAGCATAGTCATTACAAATGAAAGTCATGTTGATGAGCTTGCAAAGGGTCAGCACTTTCTGGCTGGGAACAACTGACCTTCTGCCCATACCATACTTGCTGATTTCTCCCACTGAGGAAAGCAAAGGACTATCACTCTTGCTTGCCCACACACAACAGAAATGATGTCACTGTCCCAAAACACCAATATTTTCTTGAAGCACCTACTATTACTGACCTGAAGACCACCCCTGAATAAACAGAGGAAAAAAAAAACAACAAAAAAAACAAACAAACAAAAAAACCCCGAGAAACAAACCACTCCACAGAAAACAATGTTAGAAAGTTAACAACAGTCCTAAATCTGCTGAACATTTACTGCTGGCCTGAATAACTCCAGATGGTCCAAGGAGAATATCACTTTTTGATCCTTTAACTTAATACTCAAAACCACAATTAGAGCCCTGAATGTCAAACTCCTAATGATTCCCTTACTCTTCAGAATTCTGGCTAACTAGCTACACACTGTGACCCTTTCAACAACGGATCCAATTCTTTCCTCAAGCTTCATGAATCTGTACACAATTGGAGCTGTCTACTGGGAAACAACTGCATTTGCCATATGGTTGTCCTCCAAATCAACAAATAAAAACAATCCAAAACAAGAATTCTCACATTCTTTTTCTTTAGTTATCATAAAGTCCCATGGAAGTCATAAGTATGATACTTCACAGAGAATATACCAAAATAGCCCACATGCTGTTTTTCATTGAAGTAGATAGAACTCACTAGTTGCCAATTGAAGTCCAGTAAAGGCTTTTCTCTCTTGGTCTTCCTAGCTATAAGTGTATTGCTTTTGATTTTGAGAAAGCAAACACCACATCAAAAATAAAGAAGGTTTTCCATTATTTGCCCAAACCATTCATGGTCTTCCTAGGAATTATGCCAATTTACAGATTGAAATGAGTAATTCTTCTCCCACATTTGAAGTCATTCATAATAGTGCACCACAATCGAAATTCAGCTTAAGGGAAATGTGAGGGTGTAGAGACTGGCAGCAGAAATGTATATCACATAATGTGCAATAAAACTAAAACAGCAGTTTGTACAGTGTCTCTAATTTTGCAAAGGCATTATACTGGCTTTTCAAAATGTTCCATACAACATGTATGCTCCAAGTTCAACTCACATTTCATACAGCAGCAGAATTTCATGATTTTCAGGAAACATATGTACAAGCACATCTCAACTATTTGTAACTCACATGCCTTAAATCCAATTAGGCTTTAATCTGCAACCTTTTTCCATGCATGTTGTTTTTTCACAGCATATTGTCCTTCTACAATTAGCACCAGTGATACCTGGTAGATAGTAACCCAAAACATAACATCACAGATAACTGTAAAGTTTGTTAAAAAAAAAAAAAAAAAAAAAAAAGAGAGAGAGAGAGAGAGAAATATCTGGATCCAAGCTTATTTTCATATTTTATATTGAAATTTGGAATATACAATTTTAATACAGGCTATTCTGATGTCATATATTTGGCAAATCTGCTATGGTGTTTTTCTTGTTGTACTTTGTTTTTTGCATATCCAGGCATCAACACTGTGAAGTTTTATAAACATATTTAACTTTATACACTTAGATAACAGTACAGATCTCAAGGCATTCTTATTATGAATATTTCTGTATGCTAATGACCTTAGTCTTTTGTAATGCTTCTGTAATGCTTCACAGAAACATAAATATATGTACGTATTTTTAATATGTGGAAACCTTAATTGCTATTGATTTATTTGTATCACTTGCTAACCTCATAATGACTATGGATTTCACTTCACTTTATTTTCTACTTGAGGGATATCTTATTCCACTTTTTGGAATTAGGAAATCCACATTTCTTTTACATATTCATTTTTCTTTTATTGAATTCTATTTTATTTCATTTCATTTTAAGTTATATATTATCTCACTGTAGTGTTCTTGGACACTTGCATCAGAAGATGCACTTTTGCTCTTGGGCTCTGATTTCTACATGTTACCCTAATTTTTATCTCATATTCAATTCTCTCCTTACTTTACTTGTAGTAATTTTGGCATCCCCTTGATCTTACGTGGCTTATTGAACTTTTCTCTCTTTCTCTCTTCCCACCCCTCCTTCTCTTAATCTGTGTGCATGTGTGTGTATGCTATGTCATAGGGACATGCATCCTATTATCTGCAAGTCAAAAATATTGAGAAGAAATAATTACTATGTAACAGCTCTCAAAACATAAGAAAATAATTACACACATGATAAGATTAACAGTTTATTTGAATTTGTATGTGCTATATTGATAATCTGTGTACCTTTGTACCTTGGTATATGTTACCATAGTAGATATCAAATTTGTATTTCTTCCAAATGACACTGCCCACCTTTCATCCTGAACAAGATTTGCCATCTAACCCAAGCAGACTTTTCAAAACTATTTTCAGAAGTGACTCTATTCCTAATCTTTTTTTTTTCTTTTTTAAATCAAAAGCTCCTAATTTACTAAACCTGACATAATGCATTTAAGTTTAATATTCCACTGGTTAAATTTGTACATTTGTTATGTATTTTTAAAATACAAATTCTAGGGACACTTTAGATCCAGAGTTTCAAAATAAATCATAAGTAGAACCTGTTTACCAGGCTCACAGAAACACTAAGTCAGTCAGATCATGCACCAAGATTTCAGAGTATGCACAGAAACATCCTCAAAAAGACTTTATCATGACGGAATGAGGACTTGAGCTTTGTAAAATTGTCACAACCAGGTGAGAACAAAATTGATATTAAAAAATATAGAAGCATCATTTACAACAAGCATCAAGCAACAAATCTTCAGAATTTGTTCAGAATTCTATCTGGGCTAGACAGTTTGCTTATATTTGTCTAATGTGGTAATGATTTTCAGTCTAAGAGGTGCAAAAAGCATTATTGCTTCCTTGAAACACACAACCTTCTGCAAGTAAGCACTAGGTAGCTTAAGGAGTGAAGACATTTCTAGCACTTGTTAGCAAAAGGGCATATACCTGGCTTGCCAAACCATGTAATTTTAGTCCAATTATGGGTTTTTAGTCAATAACCATGAGCAAAATTATCACAACCTATTAAATTTTCCTAGAATTGTTATTGCTAGAAAGTTAGGTTATGCTACAATCATTACAGCTATCTTTTTGTGCACTTCCCTGAGCCCAGTCAATGTCCTGCTGTGGAATGGACTATAGAGTACTATCAAAAAGGGTTCAACCCTTTCTCTTGATTAGGGTATTTTCACATGTAGATTCAAAAAGGAACAGACTATAAAAACCACACTTTCTATGCTTACAACTAAAATGCAAAAGTATTTGACACTAAGTCATTGGCTACAAAAAAATCCCCTAAAATGCATCTGCAAGAAGTGTTGTAGTAGTTATATACACACATACACACAAACATTTTTTTCTTTTTTAAACCAAAATATGACTGGCCTACCACTGCAAGGCATAAAACTTAGGTTTGTGTTTACACTGTACCTCTGATTGGAACTTGGATAAAGCTACTGTTGTTAGCAGGAATAAAATGTACACTGTAATATTGCTGACATTACTCATGTTGGACAGACTGTAATGTAAATATACATTTTCCTACAGCTAGAAATATGGTTTTGATAGATTTTCAGATATTTTAAAATGATACTGCCAAAATTTGATACTTCACAACCATGTGAATCAAAAATATATGACAATGGATGAAATCTGTATCTGAATAACTTGACCTAGTGGCTTATGGTATTGTAATTTCTCTCCAACCTCTCCCAAAATTTTCATACAAAGGAAAATATCTTAGGCTGTGCTGAGGGGAATAAAATTAGTCACAGTATTGACACATTCAGATTTTAAAAGACTCAGATTTATCAGATCTTCATAAACCACATTTCACATTTTTAGGTCACATAGTAATTATGAGGTAAATAAAATGTTTAATATATTGACTGAGTTGATTGAATACGGTGAGTCATTATTACTAGATAAACTATGACAGAGAACCAGATATAAAGCAAACATTAAGCTATAGATTTCACTTTTTTAAACCTGAGAGTCAACAATTTTTCCATCTCATCTCCCCACAGCACACTTGAAGCTAGGAAGTGTCTTATCGCTCCCACGTGCAGGTCAGATTCTATTTTGCCTGCAAAAGCTGTTCTGGTTCTGCCTACAAAGTTGCATCACAAGCCTCTGAGGCCATTTTGTTATGTCTTCTTACTAGTATTTGGTTCTACTGGCAGACTCTGTTATCTGATAAGAAATAGCTCTCATAGATGCTTACCAAATTTCAGTGTGAATAAAACAAACAAAACCACCTTATACTATTGTTGATGATCAGGAAACCTCCAAAAACATTCAAAAACTCAACTGTATTGCCTCCTTTCTAGTGTCCTTCCTCAACATCTTCCTGGTTGGCTATCACTGACATGACAAAAGAAATTTCAAAATAACGTGCATAGCAAAATGAACATTTAATCAAGCGCACGTAATTTTAGCTAATGTTGCTCCAACACTACTGTTGAAGTCCTCTCCTTATTTCTGGATCAGGGAGCATATACAGTTCCTGATAAATCATCACAAATTGTTGGGGTGAAGATTTACAGTACTTGCAGCATCCCACCCTAGGATTGACTCATTGCAAAAACAAGGTTTGTTCCATGTTTGTACAATACCCAGACTCCTGGCCCATAGCTGGAACTTCTATGCACCATGTAATACAAATAATGAACACAGTCATAACAATAAAAAACCCCAGTATTTTTAAAAAGCTGTTAAACTTATTTCTATATTAGTACTCTCAGTTATTCAAGCTGGTGACAGCATCCAGCACTGACATTTGTTTCCAGTTTACAGTTCTGGAGACTCTGGGCTACTCCTCATTACTCCTTGTACAGCATGGAAAAGAGCAGAAAGAGTAGTGTGGTTTCTGCAGCTACACAAGCAAAAACAGCATTAAAGAATTTAGTTTCACCCTAAGGCCTTCTGACTTAATCTTTGATCTTGTTTCATCTGCTTATCCAGTGTCTCCTACCTGGTAATTTATGAAAATAAATGCATAAATAAAAGTATTCCACTATGAAATCAATAAAATAAGCAACAAAAAATAAACCACAAAAAAATCATGTTGCCTCACTCCCATTATAATTCATGAAGAGTGTTTACATAATTCCATCTTCAAAGTCAGACATTTGCAAAATTTAGCAGCTATCACCCACCTCTGAAATGCAAAATCATATGCAGATCCCCTTCAGCTAGCTACTGTATGATCCCAAAAGCATGCCCCAAGTAGCACATCCCAGGTTATTTACAGTCTCCAGCATCCCTACTTGCAAAAAGAGAGATTAGATCAACCCTGTGGGTCTCTTCCAACTTGAGACATTTTATGATTCTGTTAGGAGAAAACTTTGTCCTCAGACAATTTCAGGTTAAATGAGTCTCTGTCTCTTACTGGTGACAACTTATAGGTCCCAGAATGATGGAAAGATATGATGTGGTTGTTGCTACACTGTGGCAGAGTGACAGCCACCTCTTTAGACAATTTTTGATACCTATCCATCCTGGTTTACCTGCTCCCTCAAACCTTCCTTCTAGGCAACAAAGCACACATACATGTGTGAGAAAGTATACCTAAGGAACAGAACTCAAGCACCATACAAATTAAGTATCAACATCTATTCAACTATGAAAATATGTAAAAAAATTGAAAACCAGGTGGGAATAGATAGATTCAAAGGAAAGAAAGGAGCTTATATGGGGAAATTATAGACTTCTTCTCCTTTATTTTCACCCCCTCTTAAAAAAATTATTATAGTCATGATTATTTTTTCCCAGTTCTGGCAGTGATATCTATCCAATTATTTGTTTAACTTTTAATCACAGATCTAACAAAAACCACTTTGCCAACCCCACTTCTTTCCTGTTTATGCCATTCCAGTTTCCCACTACAAACCTCAGCTCTACTAGATATATATTTCAATTTCAGTAAAGGCAGAATAACAGCTAGCCTCACTAACTTCTATAAAGCAAATGAAATCTAATTCAGATTTGTCTACATGGCTCAACTGAAAAATTTGTGGTTTGTTTCATTGACATGCTTAAGGTACTTCAACAGAAGTCCAGGTATAATGCTACAATGAATTTGTACCCTGTAATGTGCTTTTATTATCCTCTTTTTTTCATTAGGAAAACATTGAACAAATAACTCATGGATATTCAGAAATCAGAAATCTTTATCTTGATTCACAAACACAAATGAGACATACTCTTAGTAATATAGATAGTGGTAATCAAGAGATCATTACTAAAAAGGTGCTCTATTGAAGAAAAACTAGATGCAAATGCAACAGCCTCCATGCTTAAATTTTCCAGTAACTACTTTTTTTTTCTTTTTTAATAGCATTAGGCCAGCCATTTTTTATTTCTTAGCACAGAATAAATTTAAAAGAACCCTTCATGTTGTTATGTAGGGCTTCTACTACATCAGTTCATTGTAAATTGGAATAAATCAAACACAATCAAGGACAAGTCTAGGAACGCCTGCTACTTCAGACCTTAATTGCTCAATTCATAAAAGTAATGTTTGTGAGTATATCACATTGGTTTTTTGCTACCTGTTGATGCCATAGAAAACCGCATGCCTCAAACCAGCTTCTCAAAAGAAAATACATACACATGGTAGCAAAGCACTGAAAGGATGTAATCAGACACACAAACGATGCATACAGGATCTAGAAAAATGTGGCACTGTTTTTTGTCTACTAGCTGCCACTGAAGTGGCACTCAGAACAATTTTTATTTCTTTAATGGGGATTAAACCCTATTGGTCTGGTTTTCATAACTGCTTGGTTTCCAAAATGTCACTGAAATTAGTAGGTGCCTTGTGCAGGACACCCAGGGCCCATGTAGCACCAATTAGCTCTCTTGTTTAAAGTCAGGCCCCAAGCCTTGCAGTACTCAAACCTGTAATTGAGGGAGCCTAAGTATTGGTGCCAAATGTAGATAAATTCTGTGAACCTCTCAGTTACTCAAAGTCATGTATTTTGTTTTCTACTTAACTGGGTTTTTTTTTTCCAGCAATGAAAAGAACTCTATAACCAACTAATGCAGCATTTGAGGGAAGTTTCTTGCACAACTTAACTAGTGATTTTATGGTTAGTTGCTAAAACCATGATTTGTCTGAACATCAAAGTGCACCTCTTTGGTTTACATAAGGAATATCTAATAAACTTAATATGCAAGCGAAATATTTTTTTGTACCAAAGCAGCAAAACACAGCACTGCCCATGAATGTTGAGCTGTATTTATAACAAACTTTGATGTGCCTTGAGAAGGCAGTGTCTGGAGGGTATTTGTACTTAATGAGGCAGGGGACAATGGGTTAAAAGAGTACAATTCCCATCCTAGGAAAGAAAAAAAAAAGAACTAACTGTAATTTAGAGTAGAGCATGTAGTGTTTTATCCAGAAGATTGAGCAACTTTCTTCAGCCTTCTAAGAACTGACAAACAAAAAGACCCTAACAGATCACAAAAATATGGCACGAAAACTTGTTTGAGCTATTGTATCACGAACCTCACACAACAGCTTTACAAAACAAGGTAAGTTGACTGAAAAGCACGTTTATTTTCCATGCATAAAATGGGTTCAATTTAAACCTCTGAATATTTTTTAGCCTAACGTGATACAATAACATTTACATCCATCTAGTACTGCCATCCTCGCCTCCCATTCTCAGGGTTTACTTTCAGATTTAGTCTAAGTTTTAACAATGTCTGCTGTACTATCTGTTCATTCTGCAGTTATTTTGTTCGTTCTCACTCCTCCCCTACTCTGTCATAGTTTAACTCAATTATTTAAGTAATCTAAAACGCACACACAGTGTTTGTTTCACAGAAATATCTCTCGGTGTATATTAGCTCAAAGAAACTAGTCTGGGGAGCTTTTATTTATTCATTTTCTAGTAACATCACTGAAGAATTGTTTCTTCACAGCTTCAAGTAGGATGAAAACAAATGTGGTTGATGTATGATAGGGATTAGACAAAAGGAAAGTGAGAGTCTAGAAGGCCAGTACGTAAATTGCAGGGGTTTCAGAGGCCTTGCAAAAGGAAAAAGTTCTTTTGAAAGGATGGGTAGAGAATTCTGGTACCTCATGTATGGCAGAAACATGTAAAACCAAACTTTTCATTTTGTTTTCTGTGAATTCATTTCAGCAAACGACATGACATAAATATGCTGCAAAAACATTTCAAATATATCCAAAGGGAGGTATGACCTATGCTACAGCTATTAAAGCACTCTAGGGAAAAAATACTTAACATGCTTTTCATTTAGAAATACCAGTAATATTTTAACTGTCCAAACCCAAACTTTTCAAATTCACTGGCCTACAGTTCTGCATATACTGACATATTAAGATCCCTTAATCTGAACATGCATAATTTTTCCATCTTACTTGGAATCTCAACAGGGATTGAAAGTACTGAGCACCTCCAGGACCCAGGCTGTGTTCAGCCAGTTTCCTTACAGGGCCCAAGCATTCACTTTCTGACTCCTGCTCCCACACACTTTAACAGCTTCCCAGCATTCTACAGACTGCTCTGATTCAAGCATAAATTTGCTGATAAACACAGCACTGATTTCTTGTTACAGGGAGAAGGAAGGACTGGTACAGCACTCACAGCTGCAAAATTTAAAATCTTTTGAGTCAAAGCTGCATATAACTTTTTTTTATCACAAACATTTCCTTAATACTTCTGTATTATAATAACCAATTACTTCAGCTACAGGGTATACAATGAGAAGTTTATACTCTAGAAAAACTGGTGTTCCGTTCACTGTCTTTCCTGTGACTAAATATCATTTTCCACCAACTGCTCTACCATTACATCCTGTTTGGGCATCCTTAAACAAAACAATATAAGTGACTCACACAAAATACACCCAATTTTAGCAATGAAAATAGTTTTAAATTTGAAAAGAATAACCTTTTTCTTTTAAAAAGGGGCTATTTTCTAATTCCTATTTTCAACACTGACTCCTTCAAGGGAAATGGAAAAATTTACCAGGGATGCCAGATCTATCTAACCAAAACTCATCTACTGGAAATTCATGTACTCAGATATTATAGCACTCTCAATTAAAACAGGAACTGAGCAAAGAAAACTGGAATTCTACGAACAGGCAACTGGACAATGGAACTAAAGTTGGCACAGTTTTAGAAGCTGAGTGTAATACAGGCAGAAGAAAGTCCAATCATGTACCCATGGTCACTTCTGCCTACAGGAAGAAAACCCAACAACAATTTGCTGGTAACTGTCAGAATTTAAAGCAGCCTTCCAGCTGTATCACTGCAAGCAGTCTACCAGTACATATGCTGACGATAGTTAAAGCACGGGCTGTGACCTCTGGCTGTGTGTCCTACCTTCAGCCAGAGTCTTGCAGTATTAGTCCAGATGCCAAAAATCTGCCTGGGATAAATCTGTAAATTTGTGAATTCTCCTAACTTTAGAGATACCCACAACTATCACTTTCAACCATTTCTGCTTTCTTAGGTCACTGCTCAGCAAAAGTCAGTTTGCAACTCTCCATTATTAGAAACAAGTGAATTTGCATTTAACAACTATTTAAAATAATTTAGCTTTGTACAGCCATTTTGTCTGTATGTTTATGAATGCTGATAATTTCTAACTTGAGGAACATTCAAGTAAATAGGAAACAGAGACATTTTACCCAACATTCTTTCACTCGTTTTTCAACCAGTTCAAGATTATGTGTTTACTTACTCCCCTGAAATCTCATGCAGCATAATTTCTTCATTTATTAGGACAGTTGACACAAAGTAAGGAAAATATCATGTCAATAAATGCCCCTTCTACCTTCAACAAAAGGAAGCTAACAAAATTTCAAATGCATCTCTCTGCACATGGGTCCCAAGCCCTTATTTGTAAATATCTCTGCTATGGCCAAGTTCGAAACGTATCAGACTGACATGTACAGAATAATGCATAAGTTGTGCTAAAACTTTCAGGCAAAATTTCTGTTCACAAGATAGGCTTCTGTTTGGAAACTGTGAGGTGTGTTTTGCAAATCATGCACCAAACCATTGTTTGCTTTACCCATCATCATCAGGTGCAATCTTAAGCAAAACTTTATCAAAGTAACACGCCACTTTACTGCATGCTGATTTTACAAAACTCACTCTCTGAATGTTGTTCTACATGATGTCATCACACTGTAACTCACTTCATTTACAGTATCTGTTTCACTTCTACTCACAAGCTAATATAACTCATTTCTTTTTTTTTTAACTGCACACAGGCTGCTAGACACATGTGCACAGCAAATGGAATCTGAACTTAGCTTAACAGCCTCATTTATTCCTGATGGTTTAAATTATTTCATCACAATTAATGACACCCCCTCAGCTTCCTGTGCAGCTCTGCCAGATGTTCAGAGACCACAAAGCCACTCTCTTCTTTGACGGCTAGTGACAAGTCGTCCTCTGAAGGACGTTCCCTCAGTGCACAGGCCGGATGACACCTCCATTGCTTAGCACCTCTCTGCCTCCCCAAGTAACCATGGTGAAAGAAGAAGGAAGACATGAGAAACTAGTCAGCGCATTAGTAAGGACAAATTAAGGGAAGCATTCTGCACTTGAAGTATCTCACTTGAAACTCCTCCTACTGGAGTTCAAGCCTGATTGTTTAATGAAGAGACTGGCAACTGTTTGCCTTGATCTTCAAGGTGTGAAGTTCTCTATGCTCCTTCAAAAAAAACTTGTCCTTTCTTTAAATGGGGGGAAAAATAAAGAAGAAATTTAAATAGTAACCACATGGCCAATGATCTCTAACCTACAATGTTATCTCACTATCCTATCATCTTCAAAAGCAGAATGTAAAAAAAATTGAGTCTTCAAAAAGTTTTAGTCACATGCAGCTTGGTTTTGGGGTTTTGTTTTGCTCAGTGGGAAGATGATTTTCTTGTACAGTTTTCTTCTCACAAGTTTCAGGTATTTTTCTCTATGGGAGGTATCTAAACATCTTAGAAGGGGCAGAAGTGAAATAGTGAGTCTGAACATGCTCAAGATGAGGATATGCCATCATTTCTCAACAGGCATAAGCAGAAATGGTAATACACATGTATAACTACAATCTTGGAATAACAAAACAGCAAGTATCTTGCATTTTTTAGATTAAAGCCCAAGTCTGCTCTGTTCCTGAAATTCCATCCACTATTTTAAGCACATATGGTAGACATTCTACTGACTTCTTTTCTAATTAAAAAGAAATTGCTGGTCTGTCAGGGACTAAAGATCTGCTCAGTTTGCCAAAAGTGTAGTCTTAAAACAGAAAGGCCACCTGTGTTAGCCCACCTGATAGGAAGGTCAGGAGCTGGAAAGTCTGTCCCTCTGTCTCTTTCCCTGTTTTTGTTCCTTTGTTTGTTTGTTTGGAGGGGGTCATGTTTGTTTGGGGCATTTTTTTTTTTTTCTTTCACTAGACATACATAAAAGCAGACTTGGAAGGGAAAAACAACCCCATCAATACAAACTCTAGATAGCAATGCCAGAAAACTTTTGCACATGAGTCTGATTATGTGTGTGGTCACCCCAGAGTTATTTCTGCTAAGATAAAAATTAGTTCATCCCTTAGGTTACAAAAAGTTTCTTTGAAGGAAAGACTCCTCAGAATTTTCTAGTAATCCAGTAGTAAAGCTGGAGAAAAGTGAGAGGTAACACATCATCTACAGTCTGTAATAGACACACTTTTTTCCATCTATGTTTTTTAAAGTGTTTTAAAATCTTTCACAGCACAGATAATCATCGCTGAGTTTCTTTCGGTTCCTCATTTTGATAATTTTATCAGACAATCCTGTAAAATGTTATTCTTTAGCTTTAGCTTCAGAAGGAGAAGAGAGTCATGTAATATGACAATGACAGGAACTCCTGAAGAGTCTCAAACTGACATTACCTTTTCCATATACACATGTGCATACATATGTATGTTTGTATAAGTTTATATGTGAAATACAGGCCAAAAAATAAAGCAAACTTGTCGAGATATGAACAAACAAAAAAAACCCCAAAAAACAAATTTACTCTGAAATGCACTGAGATTTATGGAGATTCACATGGACTTCATTCTGTTGTCTCTAAATGTTTTATTGGAGGGAGTGGAGGAGCTGAATAAACTTTAAACTCTCATGTAGGGATGTATAGCCTCTGTGTCTGTGGCAGATGTGGAAAAGAGATGAAATGGGCAAGGGAGAATCGAATATCCCATCACTGCAGGTTTGTGAAGGGGAAAGAGCACAGCAAAGATCTCACATCTGGCAATCATTTGTCAATAGCTGGAAAGAGAACGGCAGGAAACTTTCTGGCTCTTGTAGAAGATGAAAAGACAAAAAACATGTGTCACACATGCACAGTACTAGTACAATGACTACTACATTTATTTCCCTGCACCACCTTTTTTTTTTTTTTTAATTTAATGATCTTCAGATATACTTTAATCCATGGTCAAAATCATGCAGTCACTTGACTTGTTAAAGCTGCAGTGTATGTACATTTTTCAAATAAACCCCAGGGCTGATGTTAGAAAATCAAAATCATTCAAGCGTAGGCTGCCTGGTACTTTGGGCAGGAATCCTTGTGGTTTAGTCAATAAACAGAATCTAAATGAAAGACACCACAGTAACTAGACTGTAATGTTTTGCGCAGTTCTTAACACAAAAAGAGAAAGACAGAGAAACAGAGGCTGACAAAGTATCCAGATACAGTGCTACTGACTCCACAGAGATCATTCTAGTGCAAGTAGCATCTCTATTTGAGCACAAGGCCACTTGCTGTTTATTTAGGGCTATTTTTATACTTCTATAGTTCTGGGTTTGATTTTGTTTATGCCCCTTCCCTTCCCTTCCCTTCCCTTCCCTTCCCTTCCCTTCCCTTCCCTTCCCTTCCCTT
>VZUI01057034.1:0-87520 GCA_013401135.1 Cettia cetti | reverse complement strand
AGAAAAGAAAAGAAAAGAAAAGAAAAGAAAAGAAAAGAAAAGAAAAGAAAAGAAAAGAAAAGAAAAGAAAAGAAAAGACTGACTAAGCATCTGAATTCAGGATTTTCTTGCCAAAAACAGCTTGCGAATGTGTTTCTGTTTCTCTTCTTTAATAATAATGAGTTCCTGTAAAATCAGGTACAAAAATTGGTCTTTTTTGTGTGCATGGGGATAATTTTTAGTGGTCAGCAAATACCATTGTGAGGGGTGCAGATTTCAATACAGCTGTTCAATGATTTATTCCATATATAAATCACTTAAAAAGAACATTGATTCTAGTGTCAAATCCTATACATCATGTATGTTACAACCAATGTTACTGAACGAAATAATAATTATTTAATTATTTTCCTATTAGTGTTGTATAACCTGAGGGTTTGGCAGGAATAGGGCTAACTTTGTTTCATTGTGAGGGGTTGGAATTTTCCACAACCTTGTTCCAACATGCTGCTCTTTGCTGTTCAAAAGTGAGGTGTGACCATCTCTCTGGTAGCCCACAGTAGTCACTTTTTTTAAATAAGAAGTAATTTTGCACCTACATTATGAAATTTTTGCATACACACTCACAGATAATATCCCTGAGTTAAATAAACGACCATTCCATGAAACAGAAAACCCTAGTTTTATACAGGAATCTTTTCTTTTATACAATCTTAAATGTTAATATTTATATAATTACATATTATATGTTCCCCAAATGGCCATATTTTGTTTTTAATGTATAGATTAGAAAACACCACCAACAACAGCAAAAAACAAGCTCAAAAAAATCACCTACCAATTAATAAAAAAGGGCATTTAATTTCTTAGCTGACAATGGGTTGATCACTGTTTCCAGATTAGCAGTAATCGGTTTAAAAAGTTTTAAATTAAATGACATTAATTTGGAAAAACCATTAAAGACTGTAATTGTGAGAAATACCAAAGCTGTTTATCCAAGGATTGATTACATAATCTAGCTTGATGACATTAAGAAATCCTCACATTTGTGACAGGAATGGTCACTGATCATTTTCAATTAGTTCTGTAACTATATACATTAACTTCTCAGTTATCCTGAAGAATACATTAATTCCAGGACTCCTGATCCTTAAAAATCTGTGTCCAAGCCTTTTCCTTCACCAAAGGATGTTATGGTTTGTCCCATAATTTCACATAAGACTGCTACAAATATCTTTTGTAATGTTAACTTTTCACCTCAAAAGAAATAAATCACAGATAGGCCATATGGCACTTTCTAAGGGACAACAATAAAAGGCAAAATATTTTTCTAAATGGATTAAAAAAGGGTTTCTATTTTACTATATAATCTATGGAGGTTTTAGGGTTGTCATAAGACAAATCAATTCCACTCCCATATTGCAGTCATTCCCTCAGGCACAGCTTATCTTCCCTCAGCCATATCCTTGCACTGAGATATAAATTGATTTAGAAATCTTGTACCAAGGAGACTATTGCACAGACAGTGATGGTTTCCTCATTTTGCCTCAGTCCCTTTTTCCTTTCACGTCACAATTACTGCAGGTGTAACAAAAATGTTTCTGTCAGTTTGCAAGGGCATGCTTTGCAGTCATGGAGCAAAGACTGGCTTAATAATTAAGAGAAATAGTTTCTACAAGGATTTTGAACTCATCCTCATTCCCCCTTCAAAACTGTAGCAGAAATGGGGAAGTAGCTTTCCCTCCCTGAAAGAATTTGTCTTATCACTCACACCCCAGTCTTCTATGCTCACCATTGTCTTCAGGTTCTTCTGAAAGCAAGAAGCATCTGAAGGAAGATCTTGACAGGACATAGACACTTAGTCTCTACCCTAGTAAATTAAAAAGTATCAGAAAGCACTTCCAGGCTCTAGAAGTTGGTTCACACAGTCTCACTTTTAGAAATGCCCCATGTCTAACACTGGCCCACAGCACTCTCAGAAGCAACAGCAGTTGCACTTTGGAGCTGGCGTAGAAGAGGAACCCTTCCATCTAGGCTGCTGGCATGAGCTTCTCCTGTGCTGCAACCAAAAAAAATATTTCTTCTGTTGACATAGTAGGTAGCTCCTAAACCAGTCCTACCCCAGAGCTCATCAAAATTGGGGACTTTAAATTTATTTATGGCCATGGAGGCAACTAGACAGTCCATAAGTAAGCCCTCTGGTTTTAGCACTGTCACAGGAAGCCATTGTACAAAATGAATGTAAAGTTAAGGTTTAAGAGGTGAAGAAAGCACGAAGCATCCTCTGCGTGGTGGCAGAGACTGTAACACTAGAGTGGCCCTGAGAAAATATCTACCTAAAACCTTGGGGACATGTGCTACTGCTGGTGAAATTTACTGTAAAAATTAGTCTTTTCCATCAGGAATTCAATTAAACTCTGTTTATGTCTTAAATAGCCATATATGGTAATATAAGTTATAGCTATATACTGAATTGCAAGTCATTATTTTCAGCACTTTCTAGGAGACTTCTTAAACTGAAGAGTTACTTATAATTTATAATCAAAAGGCATGCTAAGAAAATGCTACATATCCATGTTAGCAAAATTTTTACCAGGTATGTCTGACCTAGCTAGAAAAGAGGCCATGTGATTCTTTCCCTCTATCAAATTATGTGCACATAATACAATGATAGAACTGGGCCTCTGAATTGAATCTATCATTTCCTCAGTAATCCACACATATATATACACACACACATACATATATATATATACACACACACATATACATATACACATATATATACACATATACATATATATATACACAGAGACTTATAGTTTACACGCTTTTCCATCAGGAAGCTGCATAATTTTCTGCCTCTGATATCATACAGTACCTTAGAATTACACATTACTTAAAATCTCAGACAGAAAAGTGGAGCAAAATTATGATCTCACATTTCAGCTTTTAAAGAAGTTGTTTGCATTCACAATGAATAACCAAGTTGGCCAAGGGGAAAGGTGTCCAATATTTACTGTTTCAAAGCTCACACACTATTCATGCATGGTGAATGCACTACTATGTAAAACCTCTAGCTCCTATCACTACTACGAATTAGCTATTACTACTATGGATATCTTGTTTTCTAAAACTAGTACACAAAGGTAAGGTGGGATCAGACTTGGAAGACTAACCATCTCAGTGCCCTAAAATTCTTAAGAAGTGCAAGAAAGAAGAGCCTATTTTAGGAATTGTGCAAGTAGGAATGATTTAAAACAGAAAAACCCTGAATAAGTAAGCTCAGTGAAATAAGCAGATGTCTTCAGAAACTTCTGAACATTTCTCTCAGCTGATATGTGCACAGATAACAGATGGTGTAAGTGACTCAGCATATACTTTCAAGAGCAGTACTAGCAGGAAAAAAATTAGAAATTGTTTGGCATTGCATTCCACAGGAAAATAAGTTTGACTGGAGAAGCAATGACTAAATATTATATATTTACTGTGTTCAGAGCAGTTACATGACTTCGCTGTCATTACAGCTTGTTCATTTTTTTGGCACTATGTCTTTGGCATTAGCCATCAAACAAAAACAATGTGTAGCATGGCAGATCTTTCCTTTCATTTCTTCCATTTCTTTCATTTTGACTACTTTTCCTGATGCAGAAAATATTCAATATTTATCTGCTAATGCATTCCCCCATTAAAGGCAAGTAGCCAGAGTGTCTACTTGTGCTCACCTTTCTGAGGTAAGGATCAACAATATTCATTGCAGAAGAAGTGTGAAAATTCATAAACAGCAGCAGAAGGGCAGATATTTGGTTTATGCACACAGCCTGGTCTTTCACATTTATTTGAGTTATTATGTTCAAACAGACTGGCCCATTGCATTCAAAGGGATGAGAAAATATGCTCACAATTTCATAGGGGAGTATTCCCTACACACTGCTCAGTATTGTTCTTCATTCTTTGTGCATAGTTAAGAGATACAGTAGTGAGTTTTTACAGCTGTAAATATAAAGTTAAAAAATAATAAATTAAATCTTATGTGAAAAATACTTTTTCTGTTCTTTTGCCTGTGAATCAGCTCACTATGACTCATCCTTTTTTCTGGTCATTGTGCTCCCGTAACTGAACCCAGATGACTGAAGAAATAGCATTCCATTGCAAAGGATTGTTTCAATAAGAATTTTAAGGGAATTTCAGCTTACAAAGATGTTACAAAGCTTGTATGAAGTTTAGAGTAAAAACTATTAGAAGTAACAACTATGTTTTTCCAACATGAAAATTTAACAGTGTTAGAAAACATTCCTCTATTATGGAATTTGACATCTATACAAAATACTTTTTCAGAAAACTGTGGGTTTGGCTCAAGCCAATTAATACCCTCCACAACAGCTCCTGAATCAGCCTGAGAGTTAGCAGAGGTTTTAACTGAGGCCCCTTTGCTTGGTAACTAGGAAATCCAGTTGCATGGAAGCAGGTTGTGGAAGCAACAGTCTTCCAGGAGAAAAAACCATCTATTTAATCTATAGTATCAGTACAGCCCCCTTGTCAGTCAGTCAGCAACAAACTAAGGGATGAATATTGGTGAAAGAATTCTACCAAACGCACCTCTTTCCCATCTTCTGGAAAAGCAAAATCAGAGTGCAGGGAAGCAGACAGGTATTGTTAAAGGATTTGTGTTTCAGTTCCTTAAAGAACTCTCACAGGATGTCAACCGCTCCTGTAAGAGGCGTGTTAGGGAGCTCTTTGCCAACCAGTAATGACTTCTCTTTTACATGTCTGTTTTCAAACTGATCAGAAAGTATCATCTTTAGCAAAATTACTGCTTATGGAGAGCATTCCTTCTCCTCTGATTTGAAATCAACTACACTATCATATAAAATATTTAAAAAAATATTTTTTACAAATTTTTACCACTGAAACTGCAGATTACTTAGCATTAATTATAATTTTTTGGTGCTTTGTCTTTGGCACTAGCCATCAAGCAAAAGCAGTTTAGCACGGTAGATTTTTCCTTTTTTTTTTTGCTTATTTTTCCTGATGCAGAAAATTCTGATTTATCTGCTAATAAACTTCACCAATGAGAAGCATTCCTTACTGAAATTTATCAAACAAATTAAAAATATGACCAGGGTAGTTAGCTTCTGGTTTGCTTTGTCATAATGCACTCAAATTTTGATTATGTTTAAACCACTCTGATTTTTTATCACAAAAAAACCTTAAGTGCAACTGTTTACAAGGGACTGACTGGAACAGATATACACTGCCTGCAAATGGGAAAATATGTTCTAATCACAGTAAGTATTGTGTGGTCACAATAACTGATTACAAGGGTATCTACAGGTTTCTACTGGGCTAACAATGCATCTTAAAAAACCGATTTCTTACAGGAAAAGAAGAAAGAAAAACCCAATACAATGGCATATCTAATAAGAGAATACATAAATCCTGCAAGGAAACATTTTTGTTGAGCAACTTTTTCATGAAATAGCTCTGTTCAGGGAGGTAAAAATCCTGTTTGCATTAAAGACAATGTATCTCTTTGTTCTGCTCCTTTCATTTGGTGGAAGGAGCTGGATATAATGTAAAATAGTTTACTTAACAAGCTCAATTATTGAATCAAACCATTTATGAAATGCTTTTACAATGCAATCACCAAGAAAAGCTTTGCATTTTTAACACTAGCTATCTAGATAGTCAAGAATAGGCAGATGATAATGTGGGCTTAATATAGAGCAGTTCTGGGAAACAGTTGAAGGAGTGAAGTGACATAAACCTGACTCATGACTCCATAATGTACTGCTCTACTGAAAACTGTTAGGAAGAATCTACACCATCATAGACAATATTTGCAACCAGTTTAGGAAAGGGAACGTGGTAGAAGGACCTCAACCTCTCCACTATGTGAGCTACTTAAACTAGACAGCAAATAATGTGAAGCATCCAATCCCAAATAAAATGACAAATGGAAATTATATGGTTTTGGGAGTGGACACTGAGTTTTCTGAGTGCTGCCACCATTCTCTTTGAATCGAAGGGATTTTGAAGCTGCGTTTAAAAAGGCAGGAAACAACAAACCTCACAAGAGGCAGGAAAAAACTATCATTAGGAAATATATAGGCAAACTTGATACATAATTTTGAAAGTAATTTGGCAGATATGCACAAAATAATAGTATCCCAATGATTTCTTTCTCTGAATATTTCAAAATATTCAAACATTTTCTTAGACACCCTTTCCTCCATATTCTATTTACAGGCATACTCTAGTTAAACACATCTCCTTTGTAAATATTTTTAAGAATGTGTACTTAGGGAAAAAAAATAGTGGATTACAGTACATTAAAATGGTCTAATATTATCTACTCACGAAGAGCTTGAATATGTTTTAATCTGCTTAAAAATGAATCAAGGTGAACCAATGCTACTTTGACACAGAGAATCAGCATAAGGGTGGGATTGGGATTTGCGAGTTACCGAATCCACTGCTTTAAAAAACAGGTTTTTTTCTCCAGTAAAGTGGTGCTTGGTACCATATAGACTAATTCAAGTATCCTTCTGCTTAGTCTAAGGATATAATTTTTACCAGGTTTTATTTAAGTAATGTATTTTTTAAGGCTGATCAGTGCTGGTTTTAAGCTTTTTTTTTTTTTTTTTTTTTTTTTCTTTCACTTATCTGGTACTTTTCTGTCAGTTTTTTGATAAATTTCCTAACGGATGCCTTTGAGACTCTAGGTTGCATCTGGTTAGTTTACAGTTCTTCAGAAAATTACCTTACTAAATATCTGGGCCCCCAAGTGGCTGATCTGCATTTTTGGTAAATCACAATCCTTCATCAAATACTACGTCCCACAAAAAACTGTGCATTATTTTATTTTATTAGGCAATGACAGCAGGAAGCAAAATAGTTCTGCAGCTGAAAACCTATTTTGGCTCTATGAAAAGAACAAGCCTCAGTGTCAAAGCAAGCAAGCTGAATCTAGGTCAGAGGCTTTTTTTTTCTGAGAATACATCTGAGTTTCCTGATGACCTTTTCTTAAACTCAGATGCCTTAAAACTGCAGGTGCTTGCTAGAGTCTGCAAGACTTTCAAGGTAATATAATATAACATAACGAAAAATTATTTAGCAGCCTAAACGCCACCCACAAAATGATGTCTAGGCATTTAAAAAAAACTCACAGACTTAGTGACTCACAAAAATTTCATTTCCCTCCTCTAGCAGAAGGAGGTTAATTTAAATCATGGAAGAATATTGTGACCTTGGGGCATGAACTTTGTACTCTGAGGGGAAGGAAGAGGAATATGCACCTCTTATCATCCTTGAGAGAGTTAACAAAGCACTTGAGTGACCCTGTAGCATTCACCCAAAATGTGCAGAGCACACAGGTCCCAGTCCCAGCTGTAGAGACAGGGATACCCTTGTACAGCCATCAGCCCATGCTCACTTGGTCACTCTGGGCTTTCTCAGGTACAGTCACCTCAGTGCAGGGTGCAGTGTCAATGACAGCCATCAAGGTCAGCTTGACACTGACAGTATGTGACAGCACGTCAGAGCCATGTTCCTGTGGCACCACACGTGTGCTTCTGGACAAATATGAACACGCAGTCAAAAAGTGACTGGGCAGACTACTAGAAGAAACACATAGTGATAGCTGTTAAACATCTGGATACCAGCTCAGTCCCTCAATGGCAAATTTCTGAAAACTGAAGGAAACATCACTCTGTGCTTGCTGTGGTTGGATCTTTCCCAGGCATCTTCCCTTGCCATCCCTGGAAAGGGAACAGGGAAACTGCAAGCAGACATTCTGCTGGTCCCACCTGAATACACTCCCAATAGCTCAGCCATTAACTGGGACACATTCTGTTTGTCTTTATATTACTCTTGTTTCTCTGTCCAATTTCTCCATGCAAGTCCAGAGAAGACCCACAAAGATGATCAAAGGGATTAAGCACCTCTCCTATAAAAACAGGCTGAGAGAGTTGAGATTGTTCAGCCTGGAGCTGCTCTGGGAAGACCTTTTAGCAGCCTACCAGTGCTACGCTTTTGAAAAAGAGGGAAAGCAACTTTTTACAAAGGTGTGTAGTGATAAGACAAGGAGAAATGGGTTTAAACTGAAAGACAGTAGTTTTAGATTAGCTATTAGATATAAGAAATTCTTTACTGTGAGGATGGTGAGACACAGGAAAAATGGTTGCCCAGAGAAGTTTGGATGTCTCCCCACCCCTTGAAGTGATCAAGGTCAGGTTTAATGGGGCATTAAGAAAACTGGTTTAGTGGAAGGTTTAACTTTTCTTTAGTTGCCCTCTCACAGTTCCATAGCAAGTATTTATGAAACAACAGTTTCATCCACAGAAAAATGCTAATGAAATATAACTATTTAGAAATGCTTGGAAAGCCCATGGGATACTTTCATAGCAACAACATAAAAAGTAAGAAAGTCTCTTGCTGCAATTAAGAGTTAAACTGCATGCTTTGATTACAAGAAGACCTGCAAAATTATCCTGCAGAGCAACTAAAACGTCTACCAGGTAAGTAGTTCATAGGAACCCAGGTTCTTCAATGAAGATGCTGAGGATAAAATGCTCTGACAGAAACAGGTAAGGCTGAGGCAGATGGCCCAGGACAGAGGACAAATCCTGGGGGAGAGGCCAGACATGGGATGTCTAGCACTGATGCTCGAGGGAGAGAGGCACAGCAGGAGCACCACAATCCTTAGTGATGGACAATAAACAGGAAAAGTAAAAGTGAACTGCACTTTTTTATTGTTTACACATTGATATCTGCAGTGACCAGTGGTCCCATTTGTTCTGAGTTTTGTTTGTGAGAACCAGCACTAAGAGAGACAAGCATCCCAAAATTTCACTTCAGCTGACTTCAGGTACTTCACTTTGATAGCTAATTGAGTTGGCAGGTCTCCCTAGGCTCCCTACACAGTCAGTAAAAATCAGACTTCTGCAGATGGTGATTCAGAGTAGAATGTTAATGCAGGTGTTCTTTATCACCTCCAGGGGAGAATTTCTCTTTCCACAAGCTGCCCAGGATCCTATTCAGCTAAAGCTTCATCCATTATCTTCCTGAGCTTCCCTACTGGGCATACCTCTGTTTTCATGGATAGACTTGACACCCCATTTCTTTCTAGCTCAAATCCATTGGAGAAAATAAGATTCCCTAGAACAGCCTCTTTTAAGTTCTAGTTTTATTTTATGATCTGTGTTTTTTCTCTTGCAATTGAACTTTGCAGTCAGATCAGGAGATGAGTTTGCCCTTGCAAGTCTGACAAAAGCCAAAGGGGCTCTGTAAGAGGTGCTGCAGATTTGACTCAGTGAATTCTGTTCCAGCACACTGGATTTAATGTAAGCATACTACAGCAAGATGGTATCATAAACCACAGATAGGAGCAGGTGAGAGACAAAAAAAGATTCCAAATGAGAACAGAGGAATGCTTAGAATGGAAACATCATAATTATTTACTTCTATGGATAAAGTTATATAGCTGAGAGCATGCAGTGAGAGAAAGAGTTCTTGGATTCAGGGCACATATTTGTACATCCATTTGTTGAAAGTATGACATTTACTTTGCTTGTTAAAGGTTGGAAAGAACTGGAAACATCTAAAAGGACTCAGATTCTAAGGAAAATAGCATATATTTACCCAAAAATTGCATTCTCTAACATACAAATGTTGGAAACCTTTCTTAGCTAGAACCTTCACGTTAACTGGGCACATGCTACATTTCAAGATTGGTTTTAAAAATCTGATAATCCACAGCATATCAAGTAGAATCAAAATAGCCTTTTTAAGATTTTTTTTTTTAGTTAGTTTGTCAAAACAAAGTAATAGAACCACTCACTTCAGACAGGGTAAGTTAAACTTGTCTTGAAACCAAGCAATGTCTGAATCTTTTAATAAATCTAGCAAGACATGGCACTCTGCACATATATGGGACTCTTTCTGAACAGCGACAAACAACAATAATTTGTTTTTATTGCAATGATTATTTGCATCCTCCAAGCACATAGTCCAGATGAGTTTAAGCTGAGTTACAGATAAAAATAGTTTAATAACTCCCTCATAAACTTAGAGGAATGAAGTTTTTGCTTCATTTTAATTAGGCTTAAAATGGTCTTGAATTTAATCTCCAAATCTAATTTCAGATTGCATGGCTATTTCTTCCTTCTGTAGTTTACATCAAAAATCCCAGAATTTATGTTAAAAATTAAAATATACTAAAATATTTTTCAAATCCAACCTCTGCAGTCAAAACTGTGAAAAGGAACAAGATCATTCAATGGAAGGAAGGTCATCAGAGGATGTACATCAAGGAAGCTTTCATTCTTCAAAACAGCAAAATGTCATGCTTCTTACTATCTTGTGAGTAATTCATAATTAGAAACACAGATTATATTGCATTTGGGTGTGTTTTTAATTGATACCATGCATATTTAGTTTCTAATTTAGATTTTGCATTCAGTGTCACAACCATAAGTGTATACTTTAAATGGCATTTTTTGTCTTTAAC
This sequence comes from Cettia cetti, assembly GCA_013401135.1. Classification (NCBI taxonomy): domain Eukaryota; kingdom Metazoa; phylum Chordata; class Aves; order Passeriformes; family Sylviidae; genus Cettia; species Cettia cetti. Next base: position 77,031 of record VZUI01057034.1, on the reverse strand, counting down.
ATTATTAATGAGAAAAATTTTAAGAGTATTTTCTAGATAGTCTTTGGGCAGATGTCTATGTATTTGCTGTATGGGTAAGCAGTGAGCATTTTCTTATACCAAGTCTGAAAGATTTGAAAAGCAAAAGACTAAAACTAACAAGTTTTGTTAAAGCCTAGAAACCCTTCATCTTTTATTTATTTGTACACATGCCAACTTTATGTTTCCTCAAATCATGTTGCAATGGTTGAATGCCCTGGCTCATGCTCAGGAAAAAAACCAACTTCTACCTCAGATGTTCTATTTTTACTTAAACCATTGCATTCCTTCTTTCTCCTCCCCATGTCACTTTGTGTGTGTGGGAGGGTTTCCTTCACAAAAATTCAACAAGAGTGGCTTAGGTTTAGTGTACTTTATTGATCTGCAAAACACATTTACTTAGCAGCAATACACCATTAAGTCTAAAGGCACTTCCTCTCAGCATTTATATGTTTCCATAAACACTTCTTTGACAAGATACAGACTGCAAAAATGTAAGGAAACCTCATCCTGGCTTATTCATACAACACAGAAATGAATTAATTTAGCTCAAGTTTTATATGCACAAAAGTGTATGTAGCAGCAGGATGGTCTTGCTGCAAGAGTAAAGCCATGACAATCAGAGAGTAACAAGAAGGTAAAAGCACATTTAAATTTCTGAATTGCATCTGTGTTTCATATAGAGAGATGGTGGTACAAGACAGGCAGCATTTAGGTGAAAAGCATGGGTTATGAGAGCTCACATAGAGACATCTACATAGATCCAAAAAATTCAAGGGTCAAATCCAAATCTGTCCTTACCTACTGGAAATGTAGCATGCCTACCCACTGCTCTTGAGTGTACATTTCCAGGGTGAGCTCTTGCTTTTTCTTATCGCACAAATCTTAGTTTTATTTTGCTCCCAGCTAAGGTTTTTTATCAAGTATGATAAACTTAATTTCTGAACACCTGGAAAAAAGCTAAATAGACAGGAAACTCTTCTGTCAACACTGTTCTTGCAACATTTAGCCGAGTTTAAGTTTGCCATAACTTTTCTAGATGTATATAAGAGAAAAATTTTAAGTCTTTTGCTATTAGAGATAAGCAGAGGGGTATTACATATTACTGCAAGAGTGACAAATAAGTGTGGTACTCTGCCTTTATTCCTGACCAGTACCCAATTACTCTTTGTAAAACTGAACTAGCAGTCTGAGTGCACTCTACTTGAAAACACCACTAGTAAGAAGCAAGTTGTTCAACACCAGTTATGTTAATTCCCTCCCTATCTATACCACTGTAGATAATCCTGTTTTGATTATATGCACTCTTGTCAAAGTGCTAGGCTACCTTCAACTGCAAGTTAACTTCATCTTCTGAACATAAAAGATCAAACACAGTGACTAAAATGATGAATGTCATGGATTAGAAAGGGAATATGACTCATTTGTGAAGAATATGGGTATTATTTTCTTATCTTCTCCAAATGCCAACTGCATGCTTTCAAAGAGGTTGTTTCAAAGCAACTCTCTCATGTTAGCAGTACCCCAAAATACAGAGAATATTGTGTTATTAAACAAGGCCTCATAGTGTATATCTCTCTCTGCTCCAATCCACTTCACAGGAGATTGTCATGAAAGTTTTGTAATAAACACCAGCAATTCAAAGCAAAGAGCAAAAAATTAAGGTAATGCCCATAATTAAAAAAAAAAAAAAACAAAAAAAAACCCAAAAAAACCCGGGGAAATTATTTTACTTTTGCAGCTAAATTAGATAGATTAGTACAATATTTATATCAGAGTTTTTTGAGAAATACTGATTTTTTAATGATAATATTGCTTTTTCCCTAACATGAGGAAAAGAAACCCAGTGCAAATTACTAAACGTGGCATATGGCCAGAGAAAGTCTCACCATAGGGCTTGGTTATTTTCCTTACATTGTCAATAATATCTCATAAAGCATAAATGACCAATAGTCATCCAGATAGTAGAAAAAAACCAAAATATGTTTAAAGGGCATTCAGCAGTTTAAGCTATTAATACTAAAAGTATTCAGTGCTTGCTGTTACAATTAATATGTAAACATCTGTACACACATCTAAGAGGTGTTAAAAATTTAATAATTAGCAACAACATTAAATAATATACTGCATATTTCAGAAAATATGAAGATTTTCCTATATAAAATCTTTCCCATCATTTCTATTATGTTCAATTTTAGAAAAGTTTTAGATCCCTATTTGATTTAGTTCAGGTTGAGTCTGCTCAAATGAGTATATGCACAGAAAGCAGGAAGAGCAAGATAGCAAATGGATGAGAGCAATCTTAAAGAAAATTATCCTATATTTTTAAAAGGGGCAAAACACATGCAGCCTACACCCAAATGAATTGTGTACATTCCTGGCTTATATGTTTAAATAGGGCAAAAAAACATTTCAGACATCAAGGAAAATTAGTAGGTTAAAACAAAAGGAAGAAAATATAATGCCACATATATTTCCTCTTTTTCTCATATTTTGTAACCAGAAGTGAATGCAAATTGAGACTTCCAGTTTCACAGAGAAGCTTTTAGCTACATTCAAATTCAAATTAAAGTGAAAATATGAAATGTAAAATTTCCATGGAGAGAGAAGTTCATAAATAACCAGATTTTTAAAAGAAATATTACAAACCCCTCTTTTCTTCATCTGGGATTTCGGGAGTCCAGATTACAGATCTGACAGACTACTGACATAGGTCTGGTAGATAAAGACCCATATCTCAAGATTCTCATGTATCAGAGTGACCTGTTTTAGAATTACATGAAGCAGAACAAAGCATCCTGCTTTGATTTTTTTCTAATGTGAAATGTAAGCATTCTCAATATGCAATTTCAGATGGCTATTTTTTCCTGTCTAATTGCATCCCAGTAGAGACTTCTCTCCACATGCACTTTAAATATTAGAATGAGTCAGATGTTGAATAGCCGTGTGTAGAAAATTCAAATTTGATATGGCAAAACCCATCAGTTAAAAGCAGTAAAATCAGTGCTCTTGAGAAAATCTGATTGTGATAGACCCCTTGACAAAAATATGCACTGTGTGCAAACCACATTTTTGTGCAGTCTTAAATCATACGGGTTAAGAATTACGCTGTGCATTTTAATTAAGTTTCCAATGAAAAAGGGGAAGATTTGCTGAAGAACAGCTGTATATGAATGGTATTCATCTGGATATATCTATACTGGGTTTATTCTGGGAAACCTGGTCTTGCAAAAATATTCCAAGAGTTCAATTTTTTGGATACTCCAATCAGAAGAGAAAAGGCCACCCATGGAGAGCTACTTCAAAGAATTTTTTTCACATTTATGTTCCAGTTCAATCCAGAGTACCACTATATGCAGATAAACATTATAAATTTACAGAGCAAAGTAGACTGATCCAGCTATACCCAGAAAAAGGGAACACTCTCTTCTACAACAGAGAATCTGCTTTTAACCACGCAGTGTGTAAAACACCTCCTGAATATTTACTCCAGGGCAAATATAGGATACAAGATCTTAAAAGATGACAGGTCCAATTTATGCTTTTACTTTAGTTCACTTTTTTTACTAAAGAAATGGCTTAGGGCACACTTTATGAAGTCTTTATTTTTCCCTTGAATGTCTATCAAACACAACACCAGGCTTTATTATATTATGTGCAATTTTTTCTAATCTTTCCAGTGTAAGGCTTACATAAAATATTTTGTAGTTTACAGCTATCAGAAGTCCCTTCACAATATACTGCAGCATAAGCATTTATGAGTTGTGTTGATTCTTGAGGGAGAAACATGGAAACTAAATTTTGATGACAAATACGTAAGTTCTTCCTTGCATCTGCTTATTGACATATTTCTACTAGCACTTTCAAAAACACAGAAAAAGCATGGAAATAAGTTTGAATCTTTTAAGTGTATCAACTTGATTTTGTATGCTTCCTTTAAATAATTGTGTAATTATTCTCATCCCATATAGGGAAGACCAGATTTTGATCTGAAAGAAACAGAAACATGGGAGGCAGCCAACTAATTCATTACAAAAGTCATCCTCTTTAGCACCTATTATCACCACATCAGCAACATAGTGCTACAATCAACACTTACAAATATGTGTCCTAATTTAGATCCTTCCTCTTGGTTACACTAGGCACCAATAGCTACTGAAACAACTATCACCAGCAGCATTAAATAATTAGTTTTAGGCATTTTAGTAAGAGTAAGGTAAGGTGGCAGGGCTTATGACAATAGTTTGCAATACTAAACAATTTTTAGAGTTGGTGGAGTTGTGTGATTACAACTGGGAATACCTTCTCTGAATGACTATTTTCCCTTTTGAGGCAGTTATAATCAACATATTGAACTATAATTTTCCCTATCTTTAAACTTCTACAAAGTTTTAAACCTCCCTGTAATTGATTTTGCACCTTTATTTTATTTTGCACCTACATCTGAATTAGCTCATGGTGCTAAGACCATAGAGTAAAATTTATAATCTGAGAGGACACTCATGGCAGAAATTACACACACACACACATATATATATATATATATGTGTATATAAATCTCATTAACAGTAAGGCTGGGGAAAATAACTGTTTTTATCTAAGCACATCAGAAATCTGATCAAAAGTACAGCCCAAAGTGTATCAAAAAATGTATAGAATATTACATCAAAGAGACTGGAAGGAAACAAGGAGTTTGGGAAGAAAAAATATAAAATTATTACTACTTCCCATTCTAGACTTGCAAAAACAGACTACCTGCTAACTTGTCAGAGAACAGAACATGGCCTAAGTCAAAACCTATGTGGGCTTCCTAGATCCTCAGCAATTGTGGTAAAAATGAGAACCTGATTTGTTTTCCTCTTCATTGATCATGACACACTGAATTAAACCAAGAGCATCCTCAGATACCCTATTTCTCCAGTCCCTACAAGCTTGGCATACAATTTTGGTATTGCAGTTAATGCATGTTCTCAGCCTGCATTAAACCTGTCTTTTAGCACTGCACATCCACAAAATTTTCCTCTGCAATGTTTCTTTTACTGTCATATCACACAAAATAATATATTTTCCTGAGCTAGTGTATTTTTAGGCCTATCACTTCATGCCAGACAAGTGAAACAGGTCATTACTTCATCATCTTAATGCAGGAGGAAGCAGACTGACCTCAGTGACTAGGTCAGTGCTGAGGGCAGGAGAGACCAACAACTGAATTCTGAACAGCTGCACATAACAGAAGCAATATAATTACTCACTGTAGATTTAAAAAGATGTGTGTCTTAGTCCTAAGAATGTCAGTTACATATTGTCGTTATCAATAAATATTACTGTATTTCCAAATTGTGTTGTAAACAGAGTATTCGACTTGAGCAATTCTAGTAATCTGATCCCAGTCCATCTCTGATTCGTAATTTCACACTTTTATCTGTTCCAAGAAGCACTTCACTAACTAAATAGACACACATTAATGTGTGTCTATATGAGTACAAAATAGATTAGAATAGAAGTGTACCTCATGAGATACTCAGTGCCTCTAGGAATCAGATAATTCCCATATGGTCCATACTTTTTAAGTACCCAATATAGAACTGTGGGATTTGATTTACAAAAGCATTTATTGCTCAGCATTGCAAATGAAATCAGAGGAATCAAATGCTTTAAATGTGGCTCTATAATATTTTATAATAATAAAAATATACTCAGAAACATTTGTGAAGCTCTAAATGATTACTATCACATAATGATCAAATGCAGAAAAATCTCATGACAAAATTAGCTTGCCTAATTGCCAACTATAGGGAAGAAGGTGCTAAGATGCATTATCAAAAAGGACAAAACCCAAGGCGGAATAACACATCAAAATTACTTTAATGAAACCCTTGAGCTCCACTAAGTAAAGAGATCTTACCTGACCCCCCCCCAAAAAAGGTGATTGTGTAATTAAAAATTATGCTTATTAGCAAGTTTTGGGTGGTATACTAAATAGCTTTTATATATTTTACATACATGTTAGCATAGTTCTTGGGTCACCATCTCCTGCCTTTCTGAATTTCCCTATCAAATATTCATTGAAGTAATTCATTTTATAATGAGAAAGACTTCCAGATTCTACAGCAGAAATTCCCAAATTCTTTCACTAGCAATGCTGATACCATCAGAGATGAAGGTCTGATTTCTTTTGCCTCTAAGGAAATTATGAGACACAAATGGGTGCCAATACAATGCAAAATCCCAGGCTACTAAATCCATCCTTGAACACTCTGAGAGCTGCAAGCAATGCAACTGCAAGGACAGAGAGGAAAAGACAAAACAAAATAAATCAGAGTACCTGAAGGGCTCTTGCTGAGCAAACATCGGCTGACTGCCAGGGGAAATGCCAGAAAAGTAAGGCCTTTCCAAAAGCTTTACTATCTCATTTGGCTTTTAAAAAACTCAACTTTCAAGTTAAATTCTATACCTCTCCACTACACATTTATCTCACAAAGCGAACATTATAAATAAAAAAATCTGTAAAGCCCAGGTAAATACCTTGCTTAAGGCACCATATGTTTTCCTACACAAACAACTAATTATAGCAAATACAGACAGGAAAATATAGGTTGGGAATCTTCAGATACTGTTAGTAATGATCTGCTGCAAGGTATGCTTTATTACAGGCTGTGATGTTTAGATGGCCAGATGGCATCAGTGACAAAAGTGTCACTTCTCATCTGTACTTGCCTTGAAACCCTTCCCATACAAGACATGACTAGGTGAGTTCATTAGCTGGGACCCACACTTGGTTTTGCAATTACTGCACCTGAAACTGAATGCAGAATCTTGGTTTGCAGAGACTGATGATAGCAAAGGACCACTGTGCTTTTCTGGATTTGTCTGTACCTAGTTTTATCTGCAAATTTTACTCTTAATTTTCTAAGGAACTACTGGCTCAAACTCTGAGGCATGACAAAAATGTTTAGTCTATGAGTCACTGTAGAAGTACACATAGTCTAAAGCAATGCAGATCAGAAAGCTGAGGATAAATCACACAGGGAGCTGTAGATAATAGGCTTTCTGAGCCAAGGAGAAATTAGGCAGCATCATTAAGACAGTCTGTGAAACTTCTTCAGAAAAGACCTTCTTTAGGAATTTAAAAATCCTAGTGTTGAAAAAACTAAAACAGTATCAAAGAGCAGTATTCCCTCCTAAAGTAATTGACTCTTATTTTGTCTGTAATGGATGGGCTGGAATGTGGTGGATGTGGGGAACAGCTGCTACTTACTTTCACATTATATTTACTAGTGTTCTTATTTTTAATGACCACTACACTGACATTCTGGAATATGTCAGCTCTGGCAGTCACTTCATTGCAAGATGAGGGCCTATATTAGAAACTGACAGGAGGTTCAAGCTGAGAGTACAGATACAATATGGGCTTATAATTATTATCATGGCAGAGAGTATATCAATGGAATATGAACGATTTTGTTGAACTGCTTAGGCTGTAGGTTGGTACAGTATTAACCAGTGGTGATCTTATGCCCTTTTACAGAGAGGGCTTTCCATTTTATAGTCTCCTTTCTGTTGCACTAGGAGGTTTCTATTAACTTTTCAAAGGCAAAAATACAACTAATTTGTTTCATTTCAACTGCATTTAATCACAATTCAACAATTCAATAATTGTTTAAAGAGGTAGGCAACCTGACACCTGGGTTCATTTTTTCTATTCCTCTGTGACATTAAATTTAATCAACGTTATTTTCCTTTGCAGTATTTATAAATTAAAACCATGAGCATGCCTGATACTTTCACGTATCAGTTCAGACAGATGAAACTACTTTCAAGACAAGGCTTTTAAAAGTTCTTGCACTCGGCAGCCTGAAGCAACTAATGTGCAAAGCAGAACTATGGACTGGAAGAGTAGGCTGGGCTGTGTCAGCTGAGAAGATGTCCTGTCATCCTTCTCAGTTCCTTACTTCCTTTATTAACAGATTGTCTGCAAAAGCTTTGACTCACTACTGACTTACATTTTGGAAAAACTGACTTTCTGGCTGAGCACCTATTGGCTTGAATAAGTCTTCAAGCCAGTGATCACAATTAATAAATTTAAAATTTTACTTTGCATCCAAAGCCCAGGACCAGATGCAGTCATTCCCATAACAGAAGTTAAAATTCAAAGTAGACTAAATTGTTATATGCTACAGTATACCAGCAGAGTAAGGCTTCCACCTTGCCAAAGCACTTGCAGTATCAGGAACATGAAACCCTTTCAAACTCCAAGGTCATCTGTCAAACTCTGAATACACCAGAAAAGCAGATAACCACCACCATCATCATCATTATCAACCTCCTGTTTCCGCTATCATTTTAGAAGACTAATACTCCATGACAGCTTCCCTGTCTTTTTTTAGTATTAAAGAATTCATTCCCAGAGCCTGGAAAACAACTAGGAAATGTCTTGTAACACCACAACACATCTAGCAAGGTCTAGACATTTTCCCTAACAATGGCCTTAAACATGCTCCCGATTCCAGGCTGGTAGCCCACCACTCCTTCTCTTGCCACTGGCCTACAAGACTGCCTATGATGTGAACTTTATATTCAAATTTCTTCCCAAAGTTCATTCAAGCATACACAATTCAGTTGACGATTAAATAAATAAATAAATGAATAAATAAATAAATAAATGCTGGAACTTTCAGAAAAAATCTTTCCAATATTATGTGGACAGTAGAGAGAGAATGTTTCCATAAAAAAAATACCTGAACATGGGAAGACAGAAGGAAGGGTCTGAGCATGTGCATAGTGTGTACAGCTTTCTCAAGATCGAATATAGGTCTTAAGGAGCAGAGAGAATTTAATAGTTTAGTGTTTTCTAAAAGTTAAATACTTCAATTAAGTGCAATCCAAGGCTTCCTTTCATTCACTAGCATGATTTTCATCCAGATCTTTAAAAAGCTGGTAGAAAATTTATGCCTTGTAAACGTGAATGAAGATGTTAGAAAGCAGAACACAGAATACAGCAGAATGGAAAGATGTGCCAGTCAGCACTGCGGTGACCTACTTTCATTGTAGCAATCCCATTTTCGAAGATATGTTGGTTTTTTTTTTTTTTTTTTAGAAAAGCAGGCACAATGAGGTGTCAGCAAACATGCTGGTTATCATTAAAGATCTTGCCTGATGACTGCAAATACTTGTCTGCATGACTGACAGTCAAGGAGCTCCCACATTAATGTGCAGTATGAGTTCCTAAAGGAACAAATACTGTTATGGTTCTACCGTAGGAATATATGACACTGAGCAAGATGCCCATCTTCAGTAAAGGTAATGGTTCATGGATCCCAAGATTACAAAAACTGGAGAGACACATATTTTCATACTACCAGTGAGAGAGCTGCTTGGGGCTTTTTCTTTTGGCTCTAAGCCCATTCCAACAATTTCACTGTATTTCCTGTAAAAATGTTCTATATACTGCCACATTATCTGACTTAATAAAAAAGAATGTATTTTTCACCACCATTGTCCTTTAAATAGAAAGTCATTATCCGTCCTTATAAATAAAGCAGAGTCACATTCTGTCCTTGAACATTCTGTTCCCACACAGAAAACTATCATACAAACTGAGTCTATTTATCTTATTTTACTTATAAAAATCTTGATCTGTGTGTTGGAAACAATGGATCATTACATGACTCAGAAGTTTACAAACAGAAGATAACATTACATGAAACTAATGCCAATTATCTACTTTCAGTAGCATTCTGAAACTACAGCCTAAACTGAAAGCAGTGGTGAACTGAGTGTTTCCATATTTCTTTTGGTGGCTTTTTTTTTTAGGTATAAGGGTCAATAAACTAGAATAACTTTAAAACTTGAAATATTTTCTGGCTCATTTACTGACTATGAGTCAATACTATTTTATTGACCATGAGGAATACAAAACAAACTTTAGTCCATTAGCAAGTGAGCCAACAAAATATGAAAGTAACCTTGAATAAATTGCAGCGCAGCATATTACTAGGCATGTATTCTTACACTAAATTCTGAAGCTAACTGTTTAGAAAAATAATGTTTAGAAAGCACAATGAAAAATGAACAATACTTACAACCATACCGTTTAGGGACACCCAGCAATCTGGTGGGAAATCCTGGAGTAATGGTACTAAAAACTGTAGACAACCATCCCAGTGGCACAGCAGGAGCATCATTCCAATCAGATTAAAGATTCTCACCACTGCACTGGCCAGATCGTATGTCATGTGGAAAATCTGCAGACAAAAATTACAGGTGATGTACATGTTGCAAATCAGAAATGAAAATCACATAATTCTGCAAATTAGGCAGGTTAAAAAAAGTGTCATCCTGAACTTCTAATAAACCTGAGGTTTCTAAGGCAGGATCATTAATTTGAGCACATTAATTTCAGCAGAGAACCATACTAACACACCTGACTCTTGGCTGCATGCCTGTGTTATGTAAGCTGCTGAAAAAGGCATATATTGGATAGAAGTCACTCACTAAAGTGTTTTCTTAAAGCCTCCAACTCCTTTCAATTGAAGCAAGGCTCACAAATGAAAAAATATCCAGTAAAGCTAGTGATACCATTACTTGCCAATGAGTTTGGTACTTAAATACTCAAAAGTCATGGGAGATTTAATGACCCCTTCAGAAGACTCACATTTATTACCTTCTCAAATGCACAAAAATCTGAGTGAAAAAACAATACAAGTGTTGCATTTTTTGGTTACTACTTCTATACTTGTAATCCAATTCACATATACCAGTTAAAAATGAAGAAAACATAGTTTATAGCTCTTAATCATTAGAATTTTCCTAAAATACTGATAATTCCATAGCTACTACTCTAGTAGATAAATTCATATTAATCTAATACAGTAAGATGGATTTCAATGTATTTCACCATTACTAAGACACAAACCATTTGCATCTGAAAACTGTCTTACAGTAAATCACACATAAAATTCTCAAAAACAACAGAGACATTTTCAGGTTTCTCACAGGCAAATTTGCTGGTCAGAATTTTCATGAGGAACAGCAGTCAGCTGCCAATATAGTACAAAAAGCTTTTGGCACTTCTCTGTTATATTGGTTTTAATCGACTTCCAATCTATAAATACAGACATAATCCATAATTCTTACAATCAACTAAATTGATTCAATTCAATTAACTAAAGATAAATATATAACATTGTAATATTTAATGAATAATTACCACCATGCAGGAGTTATATTTAGAAGCTGAAGAATGTCCAGTTGGTGTTTGCATGGAATCTGGCTAGACATAGAAATCAGACTTAAAACATCAGATTCTAGAGTTGTATGGGCATATTGGTACACGATATTTTGAATTTTTAAATAAGAAAAAAAATTCACACATAAAAGAGGGAATGTTTGTGACCTAACTTTTACATATCTGAACTAAAAGCAGAGATGAAGTACCCACATTGCAAATGAGTGCAAGTACAAATATGGAGAGCACACAGTGGTGTCTTTAACTTTTTGTTCATAGGAGTTGGTCATTATTTGAAAATGGCAGTCTATATTCTGACTCCCAAAATGCAAAACCTGCATATTAGAAACATACCTCAGACACTAACACTATGCACAAAACCTGCTTTTCAGCCTAGGGTATTTAAAGAGAATATATACCAAATTCCAGTTCAACAGCCATTGGAAATAGAGGCTTTTAACAAAGATCCTGTCCAAATACCATCTAGCTTCTGTAAAAATTGAGAAGATAATACTGATATTTAGGAGATACTGTAAATGGAAATAAAGTGGAACTAAAATGGAAAACCACATTTTTCTTGCTAAGCAATGCATTTATGTTACAGCCATTTCAATAGCTTCAGTTTCAGTAGATGTTATGAACCAAAATAGTGGCTGTGTGTACTGAAATTATTTTATTTTTAAGAACTGGAAAAAATAGCAAGGATTACTACTGGTTTGGAACACTAGCTCTCATTTAGGCTTTGTCAACATGGTTCCCATACTACAACTGCAAAGAGCAGATAAATCCTGATCACATGAAAAGTGTTGGAAGTTCTCCCTCAAGTTTCCCATTAGGCTTTACTGTAAAAGACCTAGGGAAAGACCTGACTGTCAAACTTTCCAGAGTCCAAAACTCAGCAATCACACATACCCAAGGCTCCCGAATCCTCATCCTGCCTCTGCAACTATGGGCTTGGGCACTGTGCTGTTGGGTTTGGTCTTTTCAAGGACTATTTTATCTTGTCACTGTTTTCTTCAAAGCCTTTGCGTTACGAGTATGCCCCTGGAAAAATGGTGACATACTGCAAGAATGTTAAAAGTTTGGAAATTTTTTATGAAACCAAATCCATCAAAGGAAATGACTACAAACAGGCAGTGTAAAACACTGCAAACTTCCATAATTTCTGAAACTGTTTGCTTCAGAAGCAGCTTCTGTGAAGCTTAGTGTTCAATGTTAAAAATGTTTTAACATATCCAGGATATTATCTAGACTGCATAATATTTTATCAGCATTTCAAACATACCATTCCTTTATCACTTATCTTTTGCCTATACAGTCTAATATTTGTGTAGTCTATCCCAATAGTGTGATTGCCTTTGTGTTAAAGAAGACAACATCAACAGAAAAAACTTAAGTAAGTGTTGGAAAAACATTTAAAAAAACCTTTGCATATCCACTTTCAAGCAAATAATATCTGATTTTTTTTTCTTTGAGAAGGAACTTATGGAAGTGTGTATTTGGGGAAAAAATTAAATACTGCAAACATACATTGTACAATGTAAACAATAATATTTGCCCATAGTATTGTATTGACATATTTACACTTGGGGTGTGGGAGTGGTGGGATGTGCTGGTCTTTTAAAACTAATAGCCAAAATGCCCTGTGGACTGAAGTAATATATTGCATGTTGCATGTTCTTCCATTCAGGAATTGATCGTGATACAATATAACAAGAGTAGTAAAGAAGCCATATTTCCATAGCTTTTTTTTTGGTAATCACTAATTACAATTCCTCTATTAATGAGCTCATAAAAACTCCTCATTAAAACTCCTAGGAGATATATGAAGTGTAGTCTTCTCAGAGATAAACTACTAATGCCATTCACTTGAGGAAATGGTAGCTTGCCCATCAGCTGGTCCTCCAGTGGGACAGAAAGAAATATAAGAAGACTACAAATCAATTTACCTTGATTTGGCAGAACAAATGCGTGCTCAAATCTCTCTTTCAACAAATTTTTTAACAAGATACTATTCATAACAAAAAAAATTCAAACATTTGCACACAACTAAAGTTAAGCTCATAAGCTCTTCACACATGTAGTTAAATATAAATGCTTGGCCATCATTAAACATTTACCATGCAAAAATTCCAAGCAAATAAGAGGAAATTACAACTGCAAAATACATTTGAAAATCTGGCCACTTTATTAAGATTCCCGATTTCATACCTAAATATTCAGTTTAACCAGAAAGTGTAAATTTTGGAGAACACATTTCTAAAGAATTACTTAAGATTGCTGCACATGAGAAAAAATTAAAATTCTCCTGAGAACTAACTCTTTCCACAGTTTTGTTTTATACAGTAAGAAAGATTTCATAAACACTTCTCCTTTTTCATTACTACTCAGCTTCATTTCAATTACACATCATAGTTTATCTTATGTTTCCCTGTGTTTGGCTACAGTACTGCCATTTTTCATAGTTTCCATATCCTTGAAAAATGTTTAATAAAAAAATTTGCCTGTGAACTCACTTCCAAGAACCCAGAATTTTTTTTTTTATTAATTTTACAGGCTTTTATCAATAGCCTGAAAACCTTAATTTTTTTCCTAAACAACTGACAATGTCTCTGGACAATGGATGAAATGGAACCACAGATTAACAGTTCCCAGCATTTTGGCACAGTACTGCTAAGAGAGAATAAGAAATTGCTGAAGAAGTCAGACTTCACATGTTTTATCTCAGTTTTCACTCACACTTTATTAATGACTCTCTTTATTCCCACATAAGAAGCAGAAAGCAGAACATTCCTTCCTCACATTTATAATAGAGCATATACATCAAATTGGTCCTGCTAACTTTGATTTCTGAGCCTGAGATGGAAAAACTGTTCCAGTCCTACCAGCCCACATGAGTAATTGCATTTGAGGGCTGTCATATTAAATTAATAGCACACACATAGTTTAACCAAGTGAGCATAAAAGCTGTTGAACTGCTGTCATGGAATGCACAGGTTACTTCTGCCTTCTGATAATTGGCATGTAATATTTGTTCAGTTGTGATTTTTAGTTCAGTTCGGAATCATACAATCATAGAACCATGAAAAAGATGGGAAACACCTCCAAGATCAGCAAGTCTAACTTTTGACTGAACACTACTTCGACAACTGGTCCATGGCACTAAGTGCCACATCTGGTCGTTTCTTGAACACTTCCAGGGATGTTTATTCCACTGCCTTTGATTTTTAGGTTCAGTTTATATAAAAATTAATTTATAGAAATCATTAGAACTTAAGTCTGATAAAATGAAGGAAAAACCTGGAAAGTCCTAGAAAAATTTATTTAAATCTCAGGTCATTGAGTTCATGCAGACACTCTTCCACTTCTCAGAAGTACAGAAGGTGCTTAGCATCACAAAGCTATGGGTTTATCTTCAAACTGAGATTGGGCAATACGGAATGGCACTTGCACCAAGGGAATCTGGAATGTTAAACAGCCACAGTGGGGAAAAAGGGAGACCCGCAGGTGTGCAGCTCTGTAAAGCATGCTGAAAGCTGTACTTACAGCAGTGAAACCCCAAGCTAGACTGCAGGGCAAAATAACAGTTATAAAAGTGACGAGGGGTTTTTTGATTCAGTCTCTGGGTCAGCCCAAAACTATTACGTTTATCCGTCAGAGACCCAAGGAAACAGAGATTGTAAACCATAGGATTTGAATTCTCCTGAGCTGAATATTTACTTTTAAGATAGTAGTTGCAACAAAGCTCCCCTGGAAACAAAATGATATAAAGGGAGAGCACAATGCCTCTTTTTGAGCATCCATCTCTCCATCTTCTTTTAGCAATGAAAGGCAACCATGGCTCTTTTCTTTATCTATTTCAAATTCGATGAACTGACTTCAAAATATATTCTTCATAAATATCACTTGGTCTGATTCAACTTCTACCAAAGCCAGTTGCTTTGAGAGTTGCAGGTGATCACACTTCACACTGGAAATACATCTGCACAAACAGATGTAAACATGCATTGATTGAAATGCCTGGCTATGTCCTCAGGGTAACATTTTACACTCAACTGACTCCTGGTATGCATGCTTAATTTTATAATAAATAATTCATCATTGATAATTCAGTAGTGGGAAAAGGTATACAGCATTATCTAATCCAATTGTATTTGTGACCTTAAGCTGAAGACAAATGCAAAGATCTGCTCCTGCTTTAGTTGGCCCTGAAGGGAAAACACCAGTGATTTAACAAACAGAACAAACTATTTTTAATCAAACATATTCAGAAAAAGAAGAGCTGAGAATGGCCTATTTTATGTGACCTTTAAAATTTGTTACTTTCTAGATGGAGTCAGTCTGACATTAGGTTTTATAATAGAAGTCCCATTTATTCCAATTCAAGGAAATGTACAAATAGAAGCCAGTTTCTGCTGATCAAAAAGAGCAGCACAACAAAACAGAAATGTGACAGCTTAAACCTGAAAGCATTAATAAAACTACTTTGCTGAAGGACTATTTAGGCAAGACTTGAAAAGGTCACATATAACCAGGAAGCAATATTTATTTACCATATATAAATTCTGCAGTATTTATTTACCATATATAAATTCTACAATAAATTCTGCAAATACCATATATAAATTCTGTAAATTGGCCAATGCCATACTAAATATTAACTCTCACATAGAGTGCATGACTTAACTCTCAGAATGTGTGGTTTTGTTAGCCTCATGTAATAAATGTGTGGCACCTGTCTTGACATCTAAATAGAGACGAGCAGTCACTTCATCTCTACAATGAAAAAAGCAAGCAAATGACAAAGGATTCAGGATTCTGAAATAAAATCATCAGTGCTAACTCTCACTTGTTTCTACGGAGGTGGAGGTCTCACTCAGCACTTATATTGACAACACAAAGTACCTCATTAGACTAAGCATTTACCTTAAGTGAAGCAAAGTAGAAACAAACCAAAAACACTTCACAGCTGTCAGAAAGACATAAACACTGAATACAAACGGCCTGCCTCTGTGATGAAGTTCAGCTGTAACTCCTCTCCTTAAGTCATAGTACCAAACTGAGTGTGGCCACAGGGCAAATAACACTGGAACTGTACATCAGCATAGAGACTGAGAGTTTTGGCAGCTTGAAGTGTAGGTCCATTCCCACTTCAGCATTATTTCAAGCATCAGCATCACCTGAACTTCAGCTCAACCTTCTTGATGGGTCAAATATTTCCACTGACAGCATCACTGAACTCAAGCTGGAGAACTCTGAGTGTGGAGCTAAACTAGAAGGAACATTTGTTATCTTTCATAATTATTTATATCACAAAAAGAAGGCAGCTAGAAGATACAGCCAGTCTTCAACGGCACCAAATATTATTCAAGATTTTTCCTACTAGCTGAGCAAAAGGAGCTGTTTCTTTTATTAATGGGAAGATGTACTTTGGCAGCAACAAGAGAAGAGAAATAAGTTATTCCCCTTCATTCTTCACCAAGGCAGGGATTCCCACTATGTTAAAAGGCAGTTGAACAACCAATGTGAATTCTAGAAAATATCACTGCCTACAACTTTTCAAATATCAGATACCTGACTGCATTTTTAGAAATTAGTATCAGATTCTGAAGTCTGTGTTCCCCAATTTTAACTCACACAAGCAGTTTTCATTCTCAGTGAATCTGAAACAAGCAATAAATACCAGACTTACATTTACCAAGAAATCTACAATAAAATATATCTAAATGCCAAGACAATGCAGGGAGAACCCTCAGGAAGTACCAGCCTTCACAAAAAATGCACGCCTGTTAAAATTATTCTATGACATTTTTGATCATTCACGTCTCTCAAACCCTGAAACCATTTTTATTTTCATTTTTAAGACGTAATTTTGGTGGCAATTACACTCTATCCTCAGCACAGTAGGTCTTTTCCTCAGAGACAGGTATTTAAGAGACAGAACAGAGTAGTGCCCTGGCTACACCCTACATTGAACTGGGTGGGAAATGATCCAGTCTTCAGCCCCCAGATCAAATAGTGTCATTCAATCAAAATGAATAAACAAAAAGCAGCTACAATGCTTTTTATGCATTTATAAATATTTTTACAATCATCATTGTACAAAAAGGACACATGTAACCAACTTCTTTCAATCTCAGTATTTTCCTGACCTTTTTCAAAAATTTGTCAGGTAGCAATATTTTTATCTTCCCATCTCTGTGAATACAAAATGAAATCAGATACTTTTTCTTAGTAGATAAAGTAGCAAAACATTGTATCTACACAGAAACTTGGAACTTTTCACATTTACAAAAAATGTATCTGAAACTATTGTTGTAAAACTGTTTTTTTTCATTAGATCTGTGTATCACATGTCTCAGCAGATACAGGTTTGGGAAACAAAGGGAAGTGTGTGTAGAAAAGCCAAAGAAAGTTTTCTCGTGTGTGATCCTAACTCCTCCTAATAGTATCACTCTGAGATTTCAGTGGATGGTTAATTAACCACAGTTCTTTTTACGTGATGCCTCTCCCCAGCTCACACTGCCACATAGCTGAGCTTGAAATCAATTGTTGTAATTATTATATGGCAGTGTAATGATCTCATTGAAAACAATAGAAATAATGAAGAATATTTCTTCTGGGGAATTTAAGCTGATGTCTTTCTGAAGCTGATGAGGTTAATCTTCCAAACATGGAATAATGGGCAAGGAATTGAAAATTAAAGTAATTATGTTAAATTTCCTGTGGATAAAAGTTCTGAGATGAAACTGGTTCCAAATGCTTTCTTTTAATAGCATGCAATACCTTCCTTTTAAAAAGCCCAAGAAATGTTGCTTTATGAGGCACAATTGTTTTAATGTTTATAGGTTTGGGTTGTTAAGAATATATATAAGCTGTGAATAAAAACTGTGTAATTCCATACCATATTGGAATCTGATTTTTGCTTTTGATAATCACTTAATTGAAGAGTTCACAGGCCAATAGCTGCAAAAAAAAAACCCCAACACTATCAGAGCAATTCAAGGTAGTTGATTAGTGGATGATAATGCATGAAATTTGGAACTGTTAATCAGATGAATGCTTAAGGCTCTAAACACATGAACTCCATTTGTTCCTACGAAAATTTTATAATAGTAAATACATTTAAGTCACTCATATATCATAACAACACAGAAGCATAAAAATCCAGGAAATAATATCTAAAAGTAAATATGTGAATAAATTATTCTTCCAGTAAGGAATCAGTGATCTGTGGTCTAAGTCAATGCTTATTGACAAATGATTCTAAAAATTATATGGCTAATTGAAAGAAATTATAGAGAGTCTTTTTCGTGGGAAGTGCAAATTAAATCTATAGTTAAAATTTAACTGCCACTCAAAATCACATAGAGAACATCTTTTAGAGTTTTAAAAGTTCCATTAAAAAAAAAAAAAAAACCAGACCAAAAGATTCTTGGGAAGGTACAAAAAACCCCACCAGAATAATAATCATAATTTGCCTCAAAAATCACCAGCAGAATTTAAGAATTCAGTTGCCTAATAAAAAGCAATATACAGCTAAAAAAACCAACCTCAAACCCAGAATTTTAAAGAAATTGCTTTGGAAATTTGCATACAATAGTCTCTCTTCCAAAATACTATGTTTATTTTATTTGGTTTAGTACATAAAACTACCTTGATGTGAATTATTCATCTGCTGAATTATTCTATTTTTCTGTGTTCAACAACTGATAAATACATGGCTATCATTATCTAAAAAAGTGAGAGTATGCTTGCATGCACACAAATATGATTTGCTCACAGCCCTTAATACTCAAAAAGTCTCTAACGATAGCCTGTGAGCTTAAAAAAGTGAGTGACTGAGGCAAAAAAAAGACAAAATAAACAAACAGGTTTAGAAAAGGGGAAATATAGTAAGAAGAAAGAAGTATTCTTTCATGGTCTTATTGGGGTTCTTTGATTTTTATCTATTTTCTGTCTATTTTAAATTGATACTTGTGTCTGATCGCTAAAATTTTTCTGCATTCAATAAAGAATCAACTTAGATTTTATATTTTAATGCTGTTGGTTTTAACACTGAAGGGCACATGAGGGGCCATTGTGTCTAGATATTTTCCATTGTTTTTTTATAAAATAAATAATATTAAATAATTTTTAAAAATTAACATATTTATTTTATTATGCTAAGGTATTCTGAAAAACAAAACTGTTAGTGTACGGCAAGCCTAATGTGTAAGTTCCCCTCACAGTGTTTATTATAATATAGTCACTCAAAGAAAAGTTTACATTTAGTAACTTTTTTTTTTTTAAAGTAGTTAACCTCATTAAATGCAATGTCTAATGGGAATAATGGACAAAGGTAGATCCACTAGACTTCACTTTCCAAAAGCTGACTCCGGTTCTCTACCAGAGATCTTGCTGACACTAGAGTCACCCCAGGTGATCTGGCAGTCTCTCTTCAGGGACTTTGGTGTGAACATATCATCATTGCAGTCATATTTTATGTGACTACCAAATCTTGAGAGATCTGTTGTTGAACATTACACAAATAAACATTTTTTTGCATCTTTGCAATTAAGGCTACTTCAATGTATGCTTTCAGTTGGCCATTCATGTTGTAGTAGACCATACACACCATTGTTTCTCCCAGGAAAACCTCTACCCTCTCAACTATTTTGATTTCATGTATCAACATTCCTATTGATCATTTCTAGATGTTATTGCCAGATCTCCTTCAGACCAGTATTTAAGTCCAGTCTGCACTTGGTAACAGGCACAACCTTTTCATGTGCTTACTCTTGCACTGATCTACTCCCAGGGTGTCTGTGGGGTTGTCTGCAGCCTTCCCCAGTGGATCTATACAGACGTCAGAAAAAATCAGCTGCTCCACAGAACTACATGCTCCATCCTGTGTTCTGCAAACCTTACAGGTTTAGCAACCAACAGTGAGCTTTTTTCAGTAAATATCCTACCCAGACCACAATGCTTGAGGCTCAGTAATCTAGGCTGCTTTCTTACAGCTTATTATTTATAAAAGCGACAGAATTTCATCTGCTTTCACGAGCATTTCATGCAGCCTTTAACTCTTTGACCCCCACCTCCAGTTCCAACTTGTTACAAGCACTGTTACCAGCAATTAAAGCACTCTCACACCAGGATGGTCAGTGCAGGCTGGTGCTTGTGCTAGCTCTTCCTTGACATCACAGGCCACGGTTCAATGCTGTGCTGAAATACTGCAACACTGAGCACAGCACAAAGCAAAAATATCTCTCATTTCACACTTCTGAACCAAACGCATTTTACTTCTCGGTTTCTGAGGGGGACTAGCATGTTAACCCTTGCACAGCCTTTTTGCAGTGGCCTGCTTCTGCTTTCTCTGCTGTCTCCTAAATCCAGCTGGAATCAAACATGCTCATGAGCAACAGCATAACTCACATGTGACAGTCTGACAGCTGGTGGAGAAGATGTGGTGAAGCAAAACTGCAGACTAAGAACTTGAAGTAAACATGCTCTTCTTCTTTGAATTAACCTGTGTACCCTTAGTTTGTTAATTCTTCCTTGCAGAAGGAAAACTGTGGAATATTTCCTTTGAGATGTCTGATAGTTTCATCTTCAATTTGATTTACATTTCTGTTACAAGAACTTTTTTTGGTGGCTGAATTCCTCTACAAGGCTGCAATCACCTTTTTTTCCTTCTCCATCAGTCTGTTTCTCTCTAGTCTTTATATTTTAGAGCTCTAAGCATCCTGATGTTTTCCTTTTCTAGTTTCTCTATATTGCTTATATTCAATATTTCTCTATGTTGCTTATATTCAAAAAAAAAAGAAAGAATGCTAAAAAATAAGACATAATTATTTTAAAGAAAAGAGTATCCTTACTTTCTTTTTGTCAATTATAAACAAGTTCAAAATAATGCTGGGATTTTGGAACACTTTGTATTTTTAAAGGTAGAGTCTTCTCTTACTAAACCTCTGAAGGGAAAGGATTTACTTTCAGTAAGTAGATGACAATTTCTCCCTGATTTCTGTGCTTTCTCTTATTCTTGTTCCCCAGCACAACCATGCAGTTTAATTTCAATTCATCTAGTCCACATTCTATTTTTTCCTAAACACTTTTCCTGTGCCATACCCTATTTTTTCTTTTATAGACTACGACGGAGAACGTGAATATTATATAAAAAAAATTAATAAGATTCTCTGATTGAGAATAAGTAACTCTTGTATCCTTTTTTTAGGACTACTTTACCTAATGGCTGCCATGAAAAGGTCAGTAGTTCAACTACCACATTGTAGCAATATTCCCAACTCCAAGCCAGTATTTCTGTGATTTAGGTAACCCTCCAAAACCTAGGTTTCACTTAAAAATATCCTTTGGGTTGTTCACATTTGTATGCCTATCAAACCTGTCTCACAAATTGGTGGCTAAAAATAGCTATTAAAAAAAAAAAAAAAAGAAAATAGTAGTAAGTCTGAGATATTTGCAAAATCACTCAACTTCAGGAAATGAGAAAGGAAAGCATTATTTTAAAGCCTACAATAAAATGTAAGAGTTTGCAAGTTTTCAATGCTATTTCAAGCATCTCGCTTTTACTAACTTAATCCTAAATTACAGAAATCCTTTGTTTCCAGAAGGCTAAATCTTGGGGGCATCTATCCTGTGTGCTCCCTGTCCTGCAGATTACATCTCTTTGACTGTAGAGTGATGGAGACTGAATAGCAAGAACAGTGTTTATGCAATTGCAGAGTGACAGTGGGATGGAGAGGTATTTATATCATTGCATTTGGCAGCATCAGCACTAGGTGCTTTGAGTCTTTCCAAAGGCCATGGTACAGCTAATAGCCCAGGAGGAGAGCAATGGAGAACAGAGAGGTGGCAGGAGGGAAGAGAACCAATACATGTAAAAACCAACTCATCATGCATGGAAATGGGCTAAGACTGTGAACTGCTCGGGTAGTGCCCTCAGGAGCACGGTGACAGCGCCTCACGTGTGGCTGACAAGGATGGAAAAAGCAGCACTGAAGCACATTCCAGAGCAACAGAAGCAGTGAGTGCCAGGAGGAGCACCGGCCTGCTGCCAGCAGGGCTGCCCTCTCCTGACATTGTCTAATGTTGTAATAAAGCCAGGAGATTTGGGTTTGCTCTTTGTTTTTTTCCAGTTGACTAGGTATGCACACGTGCCACGATCAAGCGTGTTAAGCTGAACCCTTCATAAAGAGAGTCAGAGTGTCTTGAATTATTTTGTTGGGATGGTGGCATACCCTCTTATTTATGAGCTCTTCTTATCTCTAATGAGGTGATGAAAAAAAAAAAAAAAATGAGGCCTTTCAAGCAACCCCATCCCACAAGACAGATAATGTTTTATCTCTAAATACTTTTCCAGCTGCATAACTGCTGTGGGGTATGCATGTGTATGCATCACTCTAGGAAGGAAACAGAGCAGGAGAAATCATGGCCCTAGAAGCAGCAATAAACAATGACCATTTTTATTTATAAATCAACCTGCCAAATACAGTTCTTTCTCTTCCAATGCCCAGAAAAACAAAATAATATTCATTCCTGGGTCACCCACATGTTTTCTAGATGTTTAAATGTCATAGTTTTCATGCTAAATAAAACTGAAAAAAAATCCCAACCCACAGTCACGATTGTTCTGGGAAATCCTTTGTGGTTTGACTGGCTACCATCTGACTTCTATTTCTGAAATAAACACATTAAAAATAAATAGAGAAGTTGTCTTACTTTTTTATCATGCCTCATGTTAAATATTCAAACTGTGCTCTGCACAAGTCCTGCACTTATTCTGCTCATTCGTACTTCTTTACAGCATGAGCTGCAGAACAGCTCATTGTTGAGAAGCAGGAGACATGAATGCTGTGGCTCAGCCCTGGCTCTCTAATGGCAATCTGGACAAAAAGTGACAGAAGACAGTGGACTCTTCTGGGGTTGCCACCCTATTTCTTGTGCATCCAGCACATGGAGGTCATATATTTCTCACATATAGTTACAACAAATAATGCTCATCCCTTATACACCCCTGGGATTATGGAGTGGGAGTAGTCAGTTTCTTTACATGAGGAGAAACAATAATAAATATTATTCATGTTAAGTAACCATAAATTTTAATTTTTTTCCAAAAAAAGAGTTCATTGCACCATGGTAACAATAAAGCGAACAATATCTCTGAAAGTCAAAACAACTCATGAAAGCACATCATTATGTTCAAAAGATGGAAAAGATTACGTAATCACAGACTAAAACCTCTCTAAATCACAGTCAGGTCTCTCCAACATCTTCCTTTCAAACTTTTTATTTTTCCTTTCAATTGGTCTTCCCTTTCCACTACAGTGATTATTGATTCCCCCTTTCTGAAGAAGTACAATTCTAAAACAATTATTTGCTCTCTTAGTATTTCCCTCTTAGCTACAAGAAGAATGTTATTCCATTAGAATACTGTTAGTTCTTTTCTCTCCATTAAAGCACAACAGTTAAAATGGAAAACAGTGTACAATTTGTTTTCTAACATGGATATAATAATGTACTAACATAGAAAGGATATAATCTACCTTAGCTACACCCCTCAACAGTGTTTCACTACCAAAAGCATAATTTCTGTGCGTAAAGGGAGCTCCAAACAATGCCACACTCAACACACAATTTCCTGCTCCATCTCTTCTCTGATTTCAAAAAATCTTCTCCTAAGAATGTAACATAGTTCTTTTCAGAGATGTAAATATGTTCAGGTACTCCAGTGGAATCCTTTTTTCCCCAAAGTCAGTAGGAGTTTGGTATTGCTTTCAGTGGATGCATCATTTCACTTAATTTTCTCTGTCCTTATGTGGCTGAATTAAATTTAATGGCAGTCTGTCCCAATCACAAGAGGAGAAAGGTTTGGGGCAGCATGCCTTTGAGAGAAAGACACAGCTGTTTGGCAAAAATAGCCAGAAGAAAAGAGCTGTTGTTCATATGGATTTTAATTCATTTCAAGTATTAATCCCTGTTTTATCAGATACTGCATATTTTGATTTTATGCCTGAAATAGCAAAAAAGAACCATTATTATTTCCTTATATGTCTCTACATAAAAATGTATGTAAGTTCAAGTTTTATTTGCATGTCTATACTCCTGGTACTGAGAACATGGATGCCTCCTTTATCAACAAACAGCAATGTTGTAACAGTCTGTATCAAATGTTCTTGATTTTTTTCTATCTGTGGCAATAAAATTTGCCTGGCGGATAGACATACTCTTTTCTGAAATGCAAGCAATTTGGATTCCGCGCATTTTGAAGTTTACACAGGACTCACATGAAGACCAACTGAAAGAATGTCATGTGGGCATTTACTACTCTAACATCTTTCTCTGATGACCTATGAGAAAACACTCAGATACTGCTTTATATGTTTTGTAGCCTCAAAGACTATTTAGAAGGAAGCTGACAGGATGGACTCATCACTCTGTGTTCAATCTGGATACATAATTACAAACTCTAGCCCAAGTCATCAAGCACTGAAATCCAAGACAGAGAACATGAACAATCCTTCCTATTCCTATTACTTATTTTACACCAGGTTTAAAAAAGGTTTTAAAAACCCTGTCCTGCTAAGCAACATCACCTAGACATGTCCAATCCTGGCTTAAGATACAGAAAAAATACCATGCTATTTAATGCATACAGTGAAACCCAGGCTATCTGATCATTGTCCCAACCTACACTGCACTGGTGTGGATCTCAAGTACTATCTGTAATTTGGGGTGTCTCAATAGAAAAAAAGGCATCAAATTATTAGACTCTGTCCAGAAGAGAGGGATGAAGAAGGTGAAAAGTCTCAAGGGCAAGACTGAGTGTCTGAGGCCAATTGGCCTGCTCAGCTTGGAGAAGAGAAGGCTGAGGGGGACCTGGCAGCAAGGTACACTTTCCTCATGGGGGAGAGAGAAGGGGAGGTGCTGATCTCTCCCTGGTGCCCAGTGGCAGGACAAAGGAAATGGAATGAAGTTGAACTCGGAAAGTTCAGGTTTGACATTAGGAAAAGGTTCTTCACTGAAAAGATAGTCCCTGGAACAAGCTTCCTACAGCACCAAGCGTCTCAGAGTTCAAGGAATACCTGAAGGATGTTCTTGATCCTGAGGTTCATTTTCAATGGTCATGTGATCAAGAGGGAGTCGTATCCTATGATCCTTGTGGGTCCTTTCCAGTTTGAAATGTTATTACTGTACAATACATCTTGTTCTTCTCCAATACATAGTCTATTTCATTTCAATCCAGTAGGCTTCTAGGTGTCTAACACTTTATTAGTTGTAAAACTGCCCCGTGACTAATATTAATTTAGGACATAGTTTAAGGTTCTCTTGTGTTTTTCAGACTTTGATTACTTCAGTTCTTCTATATCAGATATCACAGAAACAGTTGTGCCAACAGGACTGAAGCCACCATCTCCAGTGCTGCTTCAGCAGTGGCACGGATTTTACCTAAGTGCTGACTGCTGAGAAAAGTCTCAGAGATCTTCCTCTGTGGTATTTGTAGCAGCTCAGCTGTCACACTTTACCTCTTGAAGCTTATTAATACAGTAGATATTTGTGATCACACTAAAGTCTACACATGGATACAGATCTACACATGTCCATGTAATTTATCAGTTGGAGCCCAACAATACTGGGCTCATACAGAGGGTACTTCTGTAAAAAGGAAAGACAAGAACCAGAAAAAACTCTTCTCATATCACACATGCAGATCAACTCAGAGCCTCCTGCCTTTCTCAATAAATGAGCCAACTGGGTTGAAAAATGCTCCAGTGCTGCTTGAGCAGTTCATCTAGCTGACGGAAACATAAAAGCCTACAAGTTTCACATCTTAGTCTCAGCACCAAATAACCTTTCATAGGGTTTTCTTGGTTGTTTTTCTGCAGTAGTTTGGGTTTTGGTCTCTACTCTCCAAGGGCATTTGCTTCCCATATTAAGAGATCCAAAACAGGGCTGAAACAGCATGCCAGGCTTCCTGGTTTGGGGAAGGAAGAGGGTAGAAACTAACAGCTGTAGCTCTTCTGCTCTTTTGACAGACTCTTTTGACAACCAAACCCTACACAGCCAAGATGAAAGTGATGAGCCAGCCTGGGTACTCATGCAGCTCTGCCCCAATCACGTTTGTATCACGTGAAAAGCTGACCCTGTCTCGTGGGGAGTCTTCTGTCTTCACGCACACCCATGGGACAGTTGTCTCCAGGTTTTGCAGCCAACAGATGAAAAAGAACAATAGTTAACATGCTACAACACTTACTATTCACCAGAATGGATTAATTCACACACACAAGAGAACCTTTAGTCTTATGAAACAGGTCAGTCACTTAGACCCAGCGCACTTGTGTTTGTCCCCTCTATCCCTGTTGGCATGGCTTTACCAGGAAAGTATTCAAACATGTTAAAATTTAAATAAAAACACAAACATATTTTAGTGAATTTCTATACCTTTTAAAAGAAAATTCTGTATTCAAGTCCTTGTACATAGTTTTCACAAAATTCTAAAAAAACTTTAGTAGAATACCACTCAATTCTCAGACATGAAAAAATTTATTGCATGAGTTATTGTATGGTTTCAGATGGGACAGAATGATTTTTTTTCTTACTAGCTGGTACAGTCCTGTGTTTTGGATGCAGCAAGAAAATCATGCTGGTGACACAGAGATGTTTGGGATGTTGCTCAGTGATGTTCACCCTAAATCCAGGACATTTCAGTGTCCCGTGCTCTGCAGTGATCAGGTGCCCAAGAGGTTGGGGGAGCATGGCCAGGAGAGCTGACCCAGCTTGGCCAAGGGGATGTTCCAAACACAGACTGACATGGCCAGCACATAAACCCTGAGGAATTACCTCAAAGAAGACAAAAAGGGTTCAAGGACAGGATTTGGCATCTGTCAGTGGGTGGTGAGAAATTTGTTCTGCATCACTAGTCTTTCTTGGGTTTTATCTCCCTCTCTGCCTTTTTATTACAATTATTAGTAGTAGTATTAGTATTACAATTATTGTGATTATCATTGCTGTTGCTGCTATTGTTAATGTAGTTCTTCTTATTATAATCTTTTAATTTGTTTCAATTATTAAACTGTTCTTATGTCAACACATGAGCTCTATTTTCATTTCTTTCTTTTATCTCCTCCCCATCTCACTGAAGAGGGAAGGGAAAAGGTGAAAACAGAGAGCAGCTCTGTGGTACTTCTTTGCTATCTGGGGTTAAACAATGACTGTTGCTAAAAAAAAAAGCTTGCTAGCCATCTTTATTGAAGAAAAAAATGGAATGTATTCATCATACATATTAAGCTATTATGATTTTGCTTTTATTTACATATAATAAACTATTTGATTATTTTTAAGCAAAAAAAGCATGTAGTGCCACCTAGGGGTACTCATACGCTTATGAATTTGAATTTTTGACATCTCAAATATTTTGTATTAGATTTGTTCTTCATAGCTCCATTTCTAGGAATAAAAAATATGCAGTAAAGGAGGTATATAAAATTTTGTTTTGCCAGCCTGACAATAGGGTATATGCTAATTCTAAAGACTTCATGAAACTATTTTTTTACTCTGTATCAGCCAGTAGCAATGAAATAACTCTCACAGAAAACTGCAAAATAAATAATCCTTATTAGTATAAAGAAAGAAAGAAATGTAAGGAAGAAAACCCTTCTCCTAACTCAAACCTCCCACATTACTAGAACAGTGGAAAACTAAAAATCACATTAATTGGCTGTCTCAGATGTGTGAAACTCCCTTTCACATGCTTGAGTTTGCATTTGATTTCCTCCAGTTCAGCATGATCTGGGCTGGGGGGAGGATTCCTCATCAGCAGCATGAAGCCAAATGCCATGTCAGCCACAGAATCTATTTAGTCACTTTGGTCTTTATTTTGTGCATTGATTTGTTTTCCTTCGTTTTGTTTTCCCCCTCATTTGATAGTTTGCATCAATAAGGGATATATTGGTGTTATTTTGGAGAGATTATTGATAGAAAAATAGATTAATCTACCATAGGCTACTTTCAGACACAGTTCATTGATAATAAGTGCACTGCTTACAAAACAAGCCTTTAATGCACCATACTGATTACAGATACAGGCTGCTACATTTGACAAGAATTTTTTTTTATAGAAAATACTACAGCAAATATAAAATATATTGGCAGAGAACTAGTCCTCGCTATTTTACATGGAAAACTCAGAATGACCAAACTGACTACAATCATGAAAACATTTCACTCAGGCTGTCTCAGCAACAGAAATTTCTCACCACCTTCCATCTACATGGTATGAACCTCCTTTACAACCATACCCCAGCATCTGACCATACAAGAACTTCATACATAATTTGTTCAATAACACACATGCATTTGCAGGTGATACAGCATAAGCATTTTCTGCCTAACCCAGGAAAGCTCTTAGCAAGTACTTTATTTTAAGGGCAGGAGCAAGTGTTTTGATTCAGTGGGGAAAAAAATCAACCAGCCAAGCAGGACTTCGTCCATCATTTTAACTTTGTGTAGGACGGTTGGCATCACTGGAAAGCAGAGCTATTTGTCTCTCTCTCTGCCCTGCCTCTTTTGTCAGACATGAAAGAGAGGAGCACTGCTCTCGATACAATCTCCCTCCGCCCCTACAAATTATCCTGGTACTATTTTCACAAATACCACAGCAGCAAGAAGAGCTGATTTTATTATTTTGAATTGATTTTTGATCAAATTTCAGTCTACCTGATTTTTGAGATTATTGAATCATACTGTCACTGTAATAAATCTGTTGTACTGGATACAGCCTAAAGAACCCCAGATAACTGCAGAAGTGGTAGAGTCTATTCAGTGCAAAGTATAAGAAAGCCAGACAAGTCTTTTAACAAACAATCCCTGTTCCACATAGCAGGGTTTTTTTCAAGCTTCCTCCTCTCTATCAAGCCCACCCACTCATCTCCACACTCAAGTAATTCAAAGATGTTACCAGAATGTCTGTGAGGTTTGAAGAATCTGTGAAATTGCATGGATTATTTAGAATGCACTGTTCAAAACCACTATATTATAATGGATTTTTCCAAAGAAATTCTTCAACATTTCCCTTAGAAATCTGAAGAACTAGCAACAGTAGCACAAGAGAAAAGATTTAACTCTAAAAGTACTAATGTCAATGCAAATATGGGCTGTTGAATCTTCATACCCAATTTGTAAACTCTTGGGTGACAGGGGATGCAATAGCATTAACAAGATTCTATTAATCCCAATAGTGATAAAAAGAGAGAAAGGGAAAAAAAAGGCTAGTAAACTGATAGTCCCTAGAAACACAGGATTTTTTATAGACTATAAGGGAGATCAATCCTGCAAAATGCTGTGTGTTCCACAGTCCCAATCCAGGAAAGCCCTTAGCACATACCTTATTTTAAGCATATTACCAGTTGCCTTCATACAATGATATAAAAAACAACAACAACAACAACAACAAAAACCTAACAAACCGAACAGGAGTCCATCATTTTAATGTTGTAAGGTTGGCATCACTAGAAAGTTATCTTTTCACCTGTCTAAATGTAGATTCATTCTGGTTTAAAATCACTCTGTTTTATTTGAAGAGTCTGCTTTACATCATCCTGCAGACCAGAGAGCCTCCCCAATTACATTATTCTTTTTCTCCAAAGTTAGTGCTCCTGCATGTAGATCCTGCAAATCCTACTGCATCATTCTATGAGGGTTTTTGCATAAAATTCACCAAAGTAATAGCATTTTTATGGACGCATTTCATTGCAATCTAATTTGATTTTCTAGTGCAATGCTCTACTCATCTACTTGGAAATAACCCCTCCTCTCCTCTGTTCTCTGAGGCTACAGTTCTGCTGCATGGAAGGAGAACAGTTATGTACAATTAAAATTACTCTAAGTTATAAAGGGAAATTATGAAATGTGAAATAAGGTTCAATAACTAAGTGGGTTTTGAGACGATCTCTCTGCATTACAAGAAGGCCTAAAATTAAAAAACAAACAAGAACCTCTCCTTGATGTACAGATTATTAGCTTTCTTGTTCTTACTTTAAGAAGCGGTTAGAGCTTATTGGGCTTTTTCCCTTATGAATTACTGTCTTCACTTAGCCAAAGTTAAATTTTTATGAGTCAAGGACAACCTAGGCCAGCTTATCTCCATCACATTCCCAATCTGTTATATTTTTCGTTCTTCAGAGAAACTTTTACAAGGGTCCCAGTTAAATCTATGTTCTTTGACAGATCTGCTTAATACGCTATCCGTCCATTCTTCTGCTCTGTAGAGTTAACAGGCAATCTAAAGAATAGGTTCTAAAGTGGTGCTTTTAGCCAATTCTCCTTCCTTTCTGATGTTTGTTTGAGACAACTTATGCATTTATTTGTATAGTTCTTCATCACCTGTACTCTGAGATCACATGGCACTTATCACACAAGAAACTCAACCTGGGATTTATTCCTCTGTAAAAACAGAAAAACCACTAAGCTTTGTTATAAGCTTGGTGAGCTCGCTTAGATGAACTTTTATGTCTCTCAAGGGGAGCCACACTCAGACCAAAGTGAGAACAAAAGAAGGCAATGCAAAAGAACATAGTAAAACCAGTTCAGTAGGGCAGGATAGAGTAAAATATGTGAGGAGTCAGGAAAACTCATTCAAATAAGACCTCAAAGATTGGTGATAATAGGCAGAGGCATTCAGCCATATCAGTACACTTTCTGATTGGGAAAGGAAGTATCAGAGGACAGCGGTAAAAACAGGTTGGTTAATTC
The DNA here is from genome assembly GCA_013401135.1 of Cettia cetti. Lineage (NCBI taxonomy): Eukaryota > Metazoa > Chordata > Aves > Passeriformes > Sylviidae > Cettia > Cettia cetti. The sequence goes on along the minus strand of VZUI01057034.1, from coordinate 46,037 downwards.
CTCCTGCAGAGCTCATGAAGAGTAAGGGAGCATGTGGCATCCCACCTGAACACCATCCAAGACCTCAGATCTTTGTGCTCTGCACCTACACTCTTCCTGAGGTACCTAAAAACCTCCTGAGAAACAATGCACAGTAAGTAAAGATATTTGATGTTTGATATGTGGCTAAATACCTATTTTGCTATATCAGGAATTAAGCTGGAACAGTTTTAGTGTTCTCTGTTCAAAATAACAGCTCTAGCTCTAAGTTTCAGCCCAATATTGCTTCTCTACATCTCACATAGGGATTCAGGCTGTCCCTGGCCAGTCACAGGGCAGAATAAGTATTTTGTACACCCTTGGCCAGTTACAAGGAGTCCTCTCTGCACAATTCCAGGCACTGGAGCCCAACTCCTCTCTGGGTGACCAGTTCACCCAGTGTCAGAGAGAGAGGAAACAGAACTACACAACAGCATTTCACCTCCACGTCCCTGCAGAGACAAATCTAAAATACAAAGTGAACTGCAATTCTCAGTTTCATTTTCATAGCCTGGGCAAATACTTTGGGATCAACTGTTCTCAACAGCTTTAACATGTGAATTTGGATTCATAGGTCATCTGAGGGTTTTAATGGATAAACTTCATACACACTTATGTGAACATAGAGAGATGAGCCTATTTACGCAGACTCTGGGAGGTTTTCAGAAAAAAATAAAAATCAGTTAAATTCACACATTGGCCCTTGGGATCAGATGGTGGAAAAGGGTACTTAATCCTCTTATTCAGTTCTAAAAATGTTAACAAAGTACAAATCTCAAAATAAAAGTGAAAGGAAAAAATAATTGACTTCTTTTAGTTTTTAGCTCATTACTGCTACAGTTAAATTGGCCTGTCATTACTTACGAAGTTTTTATCCTGCCTGTGTCCAAAAATTGTTCAGAAATCTAATCCCTATGTTTCTTTCTTGCACTGCACTGGACAATTGCAATGCTTTCTCAGCAGGTCTACCAATAAAGCCGATTAGTAGACTCCAAGCAATTCAAAATCCAACTGCAAGACACATAGCTAGAAAGAAAAGAATATTTCTCAACTGTAACCCCAGCCTAAATCTTTCAAACAGACTTCTAGTGTGTACTTGGAAACACTTTCCACAGAACACTAAAAGGTACCTCAATTACCTCACTAAGTTGCTCATCACATACTTCATTCAGTTCTCACTTTCCCTTTGGTAATATGGAAAACAAGACATCAAACAGTCTGTTTCACCGACACAGTATGCTATTATAATTTGAATTATCACAAAACCCCACTTCAATACATTACTCAGAATAAACTGATCCAGAAGGTTCACTCTTTGACAGGACAAATAATATCTTTGGAGTAGAGGACAGTGACAAATACAGAACTTCTCTTACCCTGCAAGGAAATAGGCAACAGCAAGAGAATCCCTCAGATTATCCCCATTCAAGTCACGCATGCAGCGGTGCTGTTCAACTGCTCCCTTGTGAGCAGACAGACCAGGGGAGGGGGAGCAGCCTTGGGGGAGGCCTCACAGAGCCTTCCATGCAGCCTTAGGGAACCTGTGCTCCAGCGTGTGCTCCAGCTGTGGGGTGCAGCTCTGCTGACACTCTGGCTGAGACGCAGCAGGGCTCACAAGGCAGGGTACCTGTGCACGCCTGTGTCTACCCACACAGTGCACTACAACTGCCAGACAACAGCAAATGTCCTCAGCCAGGGAGATGCACAAAATTAGCACTGGACTTATTTCTTACCTTTCCTAACTGTGATGCTATGAAACAGAATAATGGCTAATGGCTTTTAAACAAACTCACAGACATCTGACACAACAGAACAAACGAATTTGAGAGGGGATTGGATAAAACATTCCTGTACATCTGCTGTACCTTTTAGGCTCTAACATTTTCTGCAGTAGAAGTTGTAGTTACAGGGTAAAGTTTATTTCTAAGATAGGAAATTCTGCATTCCAACATACAAAAATTAAGACTATCAAGAAAATGAAAATACTTAACATACTAATTTTTGCTATTCCTTATTTGTCATCCAAGATTACATACATCATTACTTTAACTTGAAAAATGACCTTCTGATATTTTATGTTCTGCCTTCCTCTAAGTCCCTTCCAAAAGTTGAAGATGATAATTTTTTCAATGTCTCATTATTCTGAGCTCACAGTCAGCTCATGCTAAGACACCAAAATGATTACACTGCTATCATCTTTCTGTATGGAAGAGAAAATTTTTTATTAAAATTTGACTGTAATTTATTCATGTTTGGCATTAAGGTACTAACTAATGGAGTCCAATTTCTCAGAAAAACAACATGAATAATATTGTAATAATCCATTAAAAGTATTATTTACTAAAATCCAATTTTGAATACATTTACATTATTATTAATTGAATATTCTGAGGAGTGTTCTTCTGTGTGGCTATTTGACACTTTTCAGTTCAGTTACACAACCTCCTGCTTCCTTTTTTTCAGTTATTAGAGGAGAGGATAAGATTCCTCCTGACACCCATTCATTACCATCCTTGGTAAAGCTGCAGAGGACACCGTGACAATGAGGACACACAGAGGCACATTTTGCTGAATTTGTGTATTTGTGAAAAAAGTTATCTGTAAGGGTAAAGCACAAGAAAGGAAGCATCTTCCTCACATTTTAGTGACTACCAGGTTAAGAGAATTTTTTGCAGATTCCCACAAGGCTAACTGTGAAAGCAGGTAAAAACTCTCCCATTACTGCTGGGAATTCCTCAAAAATTCCTGAGTGTCCAGATCCCAGCTGCTGGTGGGATCTATGTTCCATATGTAGATATTTATTTATACACATCCGTTTTGCAGTAGATGGGAATGGGCTCCTTGTTTTCGTTTGAGTACCGTGTTTTCTGCCTGGATTGATCAGTGTGGCTGTGTATGCATATGTGTATGCATATATAAAGTATACATGTATAAACTACTGTTAGCACATGTTCAGCCTCACTACTGGCTGGACCTGGGTGCACAGAGCTGCAACAGCCTTGACTTTTTTGGGCTACCATATCAGGCAACTTGTAACAAACATCACTGACACAAACACAGATACTCAAAACACTATCAGGCACTACACAAATGGAATTAAATAAGTTTAATATATCTGTAGCTGTAACTGTGCTACAATATATGATGATAAAAGAATTATAAGGCTTGCAGAGTAACTAACAGCTGGAAAAGGACATAAGCTTTTGAGCATGTGGTTCCGTCATTATGTGTCCTTGCAATTCTTAAAAAAAGGTGATATGTGCGCAGAAAACCTTTTTCTCCAGGTAATACATACTAGAAACACATAAAGCTGTCAATGTGACACAGAAACTAATTGCATTCGGGGACCAGTATTACTGCTGACGACAACAGCAGCAAAAGAGAGGCTTAGGAAGGCTAAGCATAGACAACAGATTTTCTGCAGGAAAGCCAAAGGAACCAAGTATCCATGTGGTCTGGAAGCATTTTATGAAATGACAATAAATCCTCATTAGCAATCACTAAATCTAAAAATGGTTACATGTCCTAAGATTAATCTAAACTGCCAGGGTCTTTCAACTGTGCAGATACTTCCCTTCCTCTCAGTTAACCCCACAAAAAATGATTTGGGTCACCAGTATTTTACCTTTGCATTTATATAACTAACATCCCAAGGTGTATAGCAGCAGATAAGTGAGCTCACATGAAAAGTACAAAAGTTCCTATGTCTCTCTTCTGATCCCATGTCCTTTTATTTCCCAGGCTGCCCACTGTTGCCTTCCAGGGGCAGTGTCCCTCGGGAGGCTCCCTCCAGAGCAAGGATGTGCAGCAGCATTCCACCACAGGAGGAGACCTGCTTTTAGTGGGTCTACCACGATCAGTGCCTCTTGTCACAGAAATAAAAAGGCCACTTGCTGCTCGAACAAGAAAAGGAGCAGTTGCTCTCCACAAGGTCTGGGAAAAAGGCAAGGCAAATTTATCTCAAAACAGAAAAGAGTTAACATTCTTTCTCACATTATTGGGTAAGAGCCCACCAACTTCCATAAATAACCTGGAGTATTGGGAACATCAGTCTTTGGAGATGTTGAGGTCTTCAAATACAGTTCAGGGAGGTCGTATGAAATTTATCACCTAATTGTTTCATTATTCATAATTTGCATTGTAACTATCTCTCTTGGTTTTACTTTCTCCAGAATTTACTCTGTATTTTGCCCATTAAAACTTGTAATCCATTAGATATACCTAAAAGAGTGTCTGAATATTTCTAAGCTTCAAAGTTTATTGAAGTACAATAAACCATGTCTTCAACTTCTAAACTAGTGAATTTCTCTTTACTTCCTTGAAGGTCACAAATTTATATCAGTCAAAGGAGGGCTGCCACAGTTAAAATGCATTTACATTGCTGAATATGACACAATCACTGATAAAAGTAAAGTACTCATCACCTTAAAAACTAAGATGAACCTCACTGTTATCTTTTACACTCTACTTCAAAGGGTTGCTTTGTTTTGTTTCAAATCTGAATGCACTTCAGAGACATTGATTAAACGACACAACATCACTTTTACAGGTAAGCCCACATTAACCTGACCTATCAGTAATCTCAATTTAAAAGTGAAAGTACCAATTATGCTCTGAAAGATCTGCAATTCAGTCTCAAAATTTGCCTCCAGCTAAAAATTAAAAAGACAAGGATCATTTTCCATCTTTACTCTAAACTCCATCCAGTTTTAACATTTTTTCTCAAAACATCAGCTGTAGAATTGTGTGATAATATAATAATCAAATTTCACCTTAGCTTGGTTTCTTTAACAACAACAACAATAAAGTATTTTCCTCTCTGAATCTCACAGTGCCCCTTATGTCACCATACTTCTTAACATCCAACAAAAGGGAACATAAGACTAAGTTTTACCATACTCAGGAAAATACTCTAGCTGCAAAGAGAAGACAGATCACCTTTTTCCTCCCATCTCTCTTCCTCATCCAAGAAAAAGGCCAGAAAGCTCAAACAATACTAGATACCAGCAGATCGATAAGGAAAAATCCTCACTTGAAAAGCAGTTCAGAGATTACACCTTATTAAAAGTAGGAGGATCAACGTGCAACAAAGCCATAGGAAAGCAGATTGGAAATATCACCATTACCCCTTTCAGACAACCCAAAAAATACAAGTCACTAACTCTCATAATTGCCCCAAAAAGCTCACAAATTAAGAATCTGGGGGCTTGCAAACCTGACATAGGCCCCAAATGTTTTCTTCCTGTGATCTTACAATCACAACAGGAAAAATAATAATTTCTAATGCATTAGCTTGTATTCAGTTTCTGGAATCAATTATATCGGTTTTCATAGTTGTGTAACCACAAATAAAATCTGTTCTGAAGGATCTGAATGTTTTTCTTGGGAGGATGCTCATGGCACTGCTGAAATGAGACCCTCTGGATGCTGTGAGCTTTGCAAAAGCCTCTAATGATATTATCTATTAAAGCAGAGCTTTTTTTGTGATCATAACAGATCATAATTCTTTCCTGCTTTGCAGCATACTGAGTAAAAATGCAAAACTACTATATATTCCATTAAAAAAGGTGGAAAATGGAAATATTTTCTAAGGAAAGTTGCTTCCATTACATTGTAGAAAGTAGGAGAGTTGGTAAGTGAATATCTGTTCACTGATGCATTTCAGCAAATATTTTTCTGTTGGAAATGAGAAGGAAAAAATAAATGTGTATAGACATCTTTTTTTTTCTGGCATCAAGGGTGGGTTTTTTTTTGTGTCTTTCTCTTCTATCTGAATTTCGTTTTGTTAAACTTTCATTCCCTGACAGTAACTACATTTGCACAGGCACAGGAGTGCATGTCTATCTGCTTTGCTTTGTCTTCTTAACACAAAACAGTAAATACAGAAGTGGAAATTCTACTCCAATGGACACCTGCCTTAAATGATTTTTAAAACTATTTTTATAGTTACAGGATAATAAGTACTCAGAAATATTTCTGGCTTCTTTTCATTACAATTGTTTCTTCATTACCCTTCTTACCCTTTCTTACAGCAGGGACCCAGATATCAAAAGGAGGAAGATGGTATATGGTCTTAGAGCCAGGTTTTTCAAAATTGGGTGCCATATTTAGGCACCTATATATAAATGGCCTGGTTTTCAAAAGAACTGAGCACTCATCAGTTCCCATTGATTTCAATAGGACCTAGAATTGATCACACCTCTACAAATCAGGCCACTTCTATTTAGGCCTGGGCATCTGAAAATACCAGAACCACTTTGAGCATCTGGTTAAAAAGCAACAGCCAAACATTCCACCACAGAGTTTTTAGATAAACATCGAAATGTCTAAACGAACTCGCAACAGCACAAGAGTTTAAACAGAGGCATCCAAGCCATGACTCAGTCTTATTGCCTAAATGGAGCTGGTGAGAATTTTGCTGCTGAACAGCTATTCCTCAGAGCTCTACAAAAAACTTTTCTATTTGTAAATAAAGTGGATCTGAATAATCTCATATATTCATTTTCTTTCCCAACTAAAATAACCCAGTTCTCAGTTTCCATTTCACTAGCTGCCTGCTGTGACACTAAAAATTATGTTAGTTATGTAACAACATGCTCTTTGTAGCTGTAGAATAAGAGAATAGTGACAGGGACTGGGACAGCGAAGTCCCCATGATATTTCAGCTTTAGCTGCTTAATGACAGCAGGTTGCAAATGCACTTTGCTGAGCTGGAAGGCATTTGCTCCTTTATCTGACAGAACTAGACAGCTTCAAGAAAAAAGGGTTATAAATGGCATAAACAAGAGGCATGAACTTAATTTTTAAACATTGTATTTGTTGGATATTAAGAGACCACACAAGCAAATTTTATATGCAATTTCAGGGACAGAGAAGCAAAAAGAGCAACTTCATTATTTCACAGAAAATGTAAGATTAAAAACTGTAAAAATTAAATAGGGTGATACAAACTGCACTCCTTAAAGTTTCTGTTTCTTTAAAGGTGTCTTTTTACAGACCTCAGTAAATGCACAGGGACAAAGATCTCCACAGCAGCCTTGACTCGGGCCCAATGAATTCACAGAATGCTGAGCTGTGCTATGCAAATACAGAAGCTTACATATAGAAGCAACACATGTTTGTGATGCTGCACCCAACCTCATACACCCTTGTCAGGATATCTGATAAAAGCTGCACAACTTCAAAGCAGCACAGAGAGACAAGTGCTGGAGGGAGTGGAGGCAAGAGAGGAGTGGTGGAAACTCCAAATAACCAAAATAATATCGGCTGCTCCCAGGGCTGCCCCCAGGAGAGTCTCAGCCCCAATGTCCAGGCTGAAAGCCATCAAGCTGAGTCAACACTACCACTGCTTTTGACTGAGGGGGGTTACTGCCAAGAGGGCATGGGACCCATTATGGGATGCAGGGGAAAAGCCAGCTCAGAAACCTCTGCATCACTGTCCTCAGCAAATCTGCTCCCCACATGACTCTGTGGTTTGATAGCCTTGCAATCAGGGCAGAGGAGATGGGTATGAAAATAGCTTTCAGTGATGAGCTCACAGCAAGCATTTTCACATGTAAGTTTGTAAATACAAGCCCTCTCAGAACAGAAATTACCAACTACTGCCTTTAGCTCCTAAGGGACCACCTCTAACCACTTGCAATGGAGCATTCTGCATTCTCACCTTTGCTCTTCAGAGACCTTGATGGATATCCTTCATCACTGCTCTCCCCACTTCAAAGACATGCTTGCACTGAATCTCTTCTTTCTCCCTGACTATAAGGCATTCATATTTCGGTGCATTCTCTTTTTGAAAGTTACATATCTACATGCTAAAATAATTTTTTTAACATTTGTTTTCTTTATCACAAGCTCACTTAAATTTTAATGTCTTTGCAATAAACAAGCCTTATAAACTGAGGAAAAGGACAGGGTACAGGAATGAGGCTGTTTTGTTTCAAGCTGGCAGCTAGCATGGACACTGCAGCTCTTTTATGGGAGTAATCTGGGATGCACGTCACTGAGGTGACAGTGACAGGGAAGCAGCAACAGGAAAAATTTGCCTTCTGACCCTGAAATACTGATTTGGAAGAACACAGTAAGGTATTATACCTCAATGACACATTAAAAAATTGGCTAAAAGCTGGATGGAGCTTCATTGTGAATGAATGAAACAGAAAAACAGGCATCTGTGATGGTAAATTGATCTGCTCCTGTTCACTGAATTCATGCTCTAATGGGCACTTCTAAAAAGGGCAAGGGAGACTCTGCAACCTGAGACCCTACTGCTGCTTGTAATGCTGTAATTTCTAAGTTAAAGTGTGCCAGGGATACTTTCTCTCTGTTATAGGGAAAGAGATTTCACTGAGAGGCAGAACATGCTGTACATAAGCACAAAAAGCTGAAGTGTAAAAAATTTAAGCAGTAAGAGTGTTGTGGAAGCTGTAGCCTGGTTCCACTTTGAGGCAAGACTGAAATACAAACTGCTGAGACAGCTCGTTGACTTCCACCAGAGCAGAACTAAACGTCCATGAACATACAGAAACCTTTCTAGAAAAGTACAAAACATATATATACTTGCATTGTGCCACAAAAAAAAAAAAAAAGAAAAAAAGAAAAAGTGCACTTCAGAAGCTTGAGACAAAACAGTGAACCCATTCAGGCTAACAGCTGTTGGGAGATGGGAGGAAGTCAGGATTTTTTTTATTAACAACGCATAGCTCATGTAAATTCTGTTTCTCTTTCTTACCTACTTTTAGTTACAAATATTCCCTTGTTAGACCTAATTGACAGCACTTTCACATGCTCCTAGAAAAGGGCTGTGGCATCATGTTTCTATTTTGAGGCTCCGTTGCACTTTCGACTCGCACAAATTGCTGCCTTTGTGATTGTTCTACTTATAAATAATTTCTGTGTTATTGCATATATACAGAGAGAAACTCTTGATCACATTCTAATGAGAAAAAATATTGTAATTAAACAAGATGCTGATCCTGACATTCTGAAAGAAATGTAGTTCATAAATAATGGGATAAGAAAAAAACTACAGATGATGCAACTATCTGCAATTGAGGCTGATACCAACAAGATACCCATCTATCAAAACCGATTTCTTTGGGACTTCTTATCAGTTCTGAGCTATTTGAAATTTTTATTCAATGCCTGCATTTTTTTTTTCTATCATGTATATATTTATCATTATTATACATGTATAACTGATTTTATATCTTTTGATGTGAATGTTTTCTGACCAGGATCAGGAAAAAAAAAAAAAATCAGAAAGAGATATTACAGATGCATTGAGCCCTGAATATAATGACTTTTACTTAAGCAAAAATTAGAGGGAAGAAATACACAATTGCAGAGACAAACTATTAGACAAAGACTTCTCAATACTCAAGGAGTTCCCCTTCCTTTTCTGCACTGGGCTGTATAAGTAGATAGACTTTTTAAGTAGATATAAGTAGAGGGCTTTTTACAAAAACTATGTGTTCCTTCTGGTTTGTTTTTCTTTCAAGACAAATAGTAGGCATTGCCACAAAATGAACTGGGGTAATGACTGGGTTACAAAAATAAAGATAAAAAGTCTATTTTGGTTTTCATCTGAGATCGTCTCCCTGATCTGCTTTAGAGAGTAGACCTGACAAACACCCACACTAGTGCAACCAAAGAAAGGGGTGAATCCAGATAAAAGAGGTCAAGACAGGCACTTCAGCTTTTCTAGCAAAGCATACTCTCTGAACAACTCTCTGAGCTACTTGAGAAAAAAATTCCTTCCATAATTCAGAGGTATAGCCCGTGATCTTTGTCTGCTAGGACTGTTATATTCCTAAATGCTGGATAAAAATGATTGATCAGTTTTATGTCACAGTGAAGTTTTACAGGTGAAGGTTTAATGTTTTCATTCAAGTTACTGATAAATATATGAAAGAGCTCTGGACAATAAACAGATTCTTCCAACAAGCTGTTAATTTCTGAGTTATATTAATTTTTTTTTCTTAATTTGCTGTTTGTAGTCAGCATGTTTTATAGGCCTATTAACCTTGGTCTCTTTAGCCATTTTCCTCTGTTCCTAGCTACCTGACTATTATTCAATACCTTTGGGGTTTTTATTTCTATACTTACTAGAAACATGTATGTTTTACTGATTTTGTACCTCCTTTTCATCTGGGTAGTTTCTGATCAGTTCAGACCTGAATAAATATGGATCTATATATTTTTGGACAATCAGGAAAATGTCCTTGACCAGTTTTTCTTTTATATTTTAAGACAGTCTAACTTTAATGCGTAGTCCTGTTCAGTATAGTTAAAGCATTTTGGAATGCCAGTCTCAGACAGGTCTAAATTCTGAATATCTCATTTGCATATGGAAAATATAGCTAAATTATAATCACTGCAATCTGCACAGTTTCTGAATGGTTTTCAGCTTCCATAATTCACTGTTCTGAACAGCATCCAGCTCTGGATTTGAGCTTTCTTACGCAGGACTTTCTCAAACAAGTCTCAAAGAACTGTCTCAAACAAGTTATTCTAACATCTGAAAAGCTCTGAGAATGTTTTCATTGGTTCTGAATTAATCAGAGAACTGCTGTGATGGGATGGCACCTCTGGAGATCACCGAGCTCACCCCTTGCTCAAAGCTGAGTCACCTACATGAAATTGCTCAGGGCTGGTTTTCAGTCAGGTTTTTTGTATCTTCAAGGATGAAAAGGCCATTGCCTTTCTGGGCATATAAACATACTAACAGTGACTAACTAATTACATAACCTGGGATCGCTAGCTTACTGCATTATGAATCTCTGCAGCCAACCACTTTCTGTTTTCTAAAAATGAGATAGAATACTTTTTTTTTTTCCTGATTGGTTTTAATTTTGTATTTTGATTAGAGTAGTATAAAGCAGGTCCTCAGGAAAAAAAAAATTGAATTAAAAAATTTTAGTGCTGTGTACCCTTCATTCTTTGCATGGAATTTTAGTCCAGCCAAATCAACCCAGCTGAGACGGATCCCAACCAAAGAAATAGTTTGAGAGAGACTACAAAGGCAAGGTGCTGCTCCTCAGTTTCTGAACTGCCATTCACAACCACAATTGTGAAAAATAACTCAAAGCTATCTACTCAGTTCAACAGGTGATAATCCTTGGTACATAACGCGGAACTGCTATTGACACTGTAAGACTAAAGAGCTAGATTTTGGTGTTGAACTTCTTTAGCCAAGGTGTTTGAGTTTAATGCTTTGTACCCTCAATCATCTGTAACAGGTAGTAGTGACATATGTCTTTCCTGCAAGGCTTCAAATGTAACTTTTTATTTTCCATTAAAACAAGAAACTGAAAGCTCCTTCCTTAAAAGTGTGACTAGGCCTCCTAACTCTTCTTCTTCTTTAAATAAGATCAAAATTTATAGTTTTACTTTCAAAATGAGGAAATATTAAAACTGATTGCTAAAGGACACTCCTTTTGCTCTGATGGCATAATTTTCTGCCATAATGTACATTATTGACAATTAGATTTTCATTCAGTGACTCAAAGATTATTAGGAAAGTTGGCCACTACAGATTTAAGCTGTAACAAAAGTCTCTTCGGGCTTACACTGAAAAGCTTGCTAACAGCTGTCTGTCTTGTAGATTTCAAATGGAAAACAAATCACAAAGCAGCCAATATTTAATGTGGAGAGTTGCTAATTTGTCTTTTCCCTATGGTTTTTCCCAAATCTGACACTATTCAAGTTACAGTGTACAGAAACCATAAAGCAGGTGACGTTGCTAGAAGGCAGATTGCAAGGAAAAAAGTGATTACCAAATCAAATAAGGAGACATTCATTATTTCCCTTTAATTCCCCTTTCTTTGACATTTCCTCCTCAATTTAATTAGTCTCTCCTGAGGCTCACAGTCTTAGCCATCCTGCTATGCAATAGAAAACTTGCTTGCCAAGGAAAATAAGTCCAAAACTGTCCCAACTCTGCGTCAGTGAGACTGGATTCTATAAATAACCCCCACAAAATCTACCACATTCTCAGCCTGCAAAGTCAAATTATTAAACCTGACATCTCCATTATATCCAGCTGTGGCACAATTCCTCTCTTCCTTCTGAAATCGGCTACTGTACCTTTCAGACAAACAGAAGCACTGCAGCTGTAAACAGTTAGGGTTCCCCAAGACAGACTTTAAGGTACGGTTGGTTGATGAAAAGCTCAATATAAACTGGCAATGTGCACTTCAGTCCCAGGAAGCCAACCTGGCTTTGATGGCCCCTGGGCTGTATGCCCCCTGGGCAGAGTGACCAGCAGGTCCAGGGAGGTGATTCTGCTCTGCCCTCCTGGGATGGCACCTGAAGCACTGCATCCAGCTCTGGGGTCCTCAGCACAAGGACAGACCTGCTGAAGAAAGCCCAGAAGAGGGCTGTGAAGCTGAACAGAGGACTGGACCACCTCTGCTATGGAAACAGGCTGAGAGAGTTGGGGTGCTCAGCCTGAAGAAGAGAAGGCTCCTGCAACAACACAGAACCTCCCAGTGCCTAAATCGAGCCTAAAAGAAAGCTGAATAAGTAGTTTTTAAAAGGTAGAAGAGATTTAGATTAGATAATAGGGATAAATTCTTTTCTGGGAGGGTGGTGAGGTAAAGGAACAAGCTGTAGTAGTTGTGGAAGTGTCCAAGGCCAGGCTGAATGGGGCTTTGAGCAACCTGGTGTAGTTGAAGGTGCTGCTGCTCAAGGCAGGGGATTGAAACCAGATGACCTTTCAGGTCCCTTCCAACCTAAACAATTCCAAAAGTCTATATTATCAGCTCTGTTTCCAGAAAAAAAATAGAATTTTTATTTCAAAATTTAAATATATATATTAATAATAATTACATGGTACTTCAGCAGCTTACTGCTTATCAATAGATGATAACAGAGAGAAGACTAGTGAATTTAATCAAGCCTGTTAAGAGCCTGATTCCACAGACCTGCTCCTGAAGAACCTTTGCAATACAAGTCAAAAAAATCGCTGTTAGTCACTAATAGTTCCTGACTTCTTAACTCCCATATCCTAACAGGATACCCTGGAAGTGTCTCAATTTTAGTGTCTCAATTTCTATAGAGGTTAGAAAAACCTTGAAGAATACTAGTTTCAAACTGATTAAAAAAAAAAAAATCTAAACACATCCATTTTTTTTTTTTTTTTTTCTCAAGCAAAGTACTGTGATCTGTGGAGGACATAATTCCTGAATTTTGAACTCCTGGCAATACTTTTGCACGTTGAGCCATGCAGTCATATTGGCTTTCATGACATACTTTCATAATTTATAAAAGGATTTATAAACTCAGTCTTTGATAACATTTTTCTAAACCAGAGATAGAGAAATATGCAATTATTACTGGCCTGAATGTTCTCAGTTTTACACAAGGTAACCAGATGTAAAATTTTGTTGCTGCTTCTAAAAAAAGGAAGCTGCTTTGCTTACACTAATATATTCAGCTGTCCTATCTCTTCAATTTTATCTGCAATATTTTTTCAGTGCAATTTTAGTTCTGTTCAGTATTTTACAACTGCAGCTTTGTTACCAGTCTTTTCTGTGATGGATTCTTCTGTGCTCCATACTTAGAAATATGCTGTTGTTTTCCTTCTGCTTTCCCTCCATGTTGTATAACAAAACAGTAAGCACAAACAGCAGTGAACAAGTAAGGACTTCTTGTAAAACAGAGTTATAGTCTCTTTTTGTATTGAACTTAGAGGAACAAGAGGAATATCCAATTTTCTCTTTCCTGACCGAAAAAGAACAGACTGTTATATCTGATGAAAAACTAGTAATGAAAGAGTCTGCAGCAGTAATTGATCTTTCCACTTTACTTCTCCATATGGCTATGTCTTAAGCATCAAAAAGCTTTCAAGTATTTTGAAAGCAACCTCTTTTGAAACAACCTCTCCATTGAACAGTTCATTAGTTCTGTAAGCAAGCAAAAAAAAAATCAGCTAACTCTCCCTTACTTCAGTCTTTTCAAAGTGCACAGAATACCTGCAGTTGCAGTTACACATTCCTCTTAGCGTGTTTGTCTACCATGGATGCTAATGCTGCAGGCATTTACAGCAGTCTACTAAGGAAACAGCTAGTGACTTCAGGCATTTCCCTAGAACTCCATTATGTCATGACCCAGTTAGCTATTTTTCTCTGGATCTGCTCTTGAATTGTTCACAGAACCTTCTATTTTGTTTGAATCCTGAAATCCTCTGTTTGAATGAAGCTTATTTGTCTCTCTGCAGGAAAAGTCTACTAGCTCAAGTAAAAGTCCTATGTCTCACACCAGAGCTTTATGTCTCATGCCTAGAGACCACTCAGAACATTAGCACAAGGATGAGTCTACCCACAACAGATCCTTTTGGATTATTTGGATTCATGACAAATTTCAAAACGGGGATGATGTCCACATCACCCCCCTTCTTCAGCCACAAGGCAGGAGACGTTCAGTAGGGAAGGAATTGTGTATTCCCACCAAGTAGTCTCTAACCCACAAGCCCCATAATCATTCTGGAAAGAAACATAGGTTCAACATGGTTTTTTCTTTTACTACTATTTTACTATCTAGACAAAAGCAGAAGGAGAAGCCATCAATCTTTTTGCTACTTGCCTCTGGTAATAATTCTGATGTGCAATTTTTTTCATTTCAAGAACAGAATTTCATGCAAACAGTGCTCCATGGTATTGTTCATATTGATTTGCCTTTTAACTGTTTACATCAACAGAAAGAACAAAGCACAGATACAGAAATCACTCTCCTTCCGTGGCATCATCCTTAAAGTAGCTGAGCTGGTCCCAAGTATTTGTAAACAAAAGTATTTCTCTTTACGCACAAACTATATAGAGCATAGTTTAATTAATTTATCATTTCAGAACCCTAACTGATTTTAGGATGAATTCCCTTTTTCAACAGTATATACTGAAAAAAATTCCTCTGTATTTCCCTATACTGACAAATGCAAGCACTTTGAGAATATGTTCATCCAAATTGTTACCAGTATACACAGGGAAAAAAAAAAAAACAAACCACATGGCTTTAGATACATAATCTTGTATTGAAGGAAGGACTTGCTTTTTAAGCTGACCTTGACATATTGTCTGTCTTGCTGTGAACAAAGTAGTGAAAAAAATGATGTTTACATAATTATGCTAGCTTCACGAGTAACTGTACTGCTCTATAGCATAAAAAAAAAAAAAGAAACTTCAGATTTCTTATGCAGTCAGATCCTTTTTGTAGTGAACAGATGCTTCGGACTGAAATTCAAGTTTAAAACTTTGAATGTCCTTTCATCTTCCATAGTTTTATTGTCTGTGTTGCTCACCATTTCCAGGAGGCAGGGTGACCTAGAATCCCAGGTCTGAAAAGGCTTTACTATAGTGTACAGGTTAGCACATAGCTCAACCAGATATAAAACCACACTTCTGGCCTCTGTGTCAGCAAAAAGATTTGGAGCTTTCTTCTGTTCCACCAACTGCATCTTCTGCTCTTCACTGCTCTACAGACACTGGGCTAAAATGATAATCTTTGCCTTTTTCTTGCATTTGTCTTCTTTTTTTCTTTGTGCTTTATCCCTTCCTACACAAGCTGGCTGAAGGTTATCACTGTGACAGGAGGCAGTCATGTATCCTTGAAGTGAGAAAATCCAGTTACAACCAACTGGCTGAATTATTTTTTTACTAGCATTTTCAGCAAAATTCATGATGCTGTTCAGTCTTCAGTAATATTTGTCTTTATTCTCTTTTTCTAGTTTTGATTTGCATGTTGCAAAGTCAGATAGACCTAAAGAGTTTTCCAATTTGTCAGTCAGTGACATTATTTCTTGACCTGGTATAGCTAAGTTTCACTGCTGTGATTACAAACAAAATCAACAGTAATACACAACAGCAAAAATTTTGTCTGATATAGAAGTTCACAACTTCAGGAATATGAAATACAAACCAGACCCTTGAAACACAATCTTCTGTTTCCCTTACTACTCCCTTTTTCCTTTTAACAATCAGGTTTTTCGTTCAAATTTGGTTTAGATTTCTTTCACTCTTACTTTTCAACTTCTATCAGTCACAGCCTCATTTGGCTAACTTCATTGTCCTCTACAAGTGCTGGGTTTGTTCCAAAGTTAGCCAAAATAACTTTTGGAGTGGTTAAGAGGCCTTTGCATTTCTCAAACTTCTTATTGAAGTGGCTACACTGACATTTCATTTTTTGTGATGATAAAAATAATGTTCAGTCTAGATTAAAGAAGTGATCAGGAAATTTCTGATCTTTTAGTATTTGTATTTGAAAAACCTACAAAAAAGTTTAGACTTCCCAGAATTTTGTGTGTTTGAGGCAGGAGGAAGACAGTACACAAGAAGCCAAAATTCAACAGTTGGGGGTCTATACATTAAAAATATTGAAGCCAAAAAATCAAAACCAAACAAACCAAATGACAACCAAACTTTCAGCCAAAAGATAGCTATCATAACATGTCTACAGGAAATTTCAGCCAAAAGTTATCTTTCATGATACCTCACCAGCACAGACTCAGTGTTTTTTGATAGTAAAATGTTTTAGAAGTTATTCCAACAATTATTTAAATTATATATAATTCTGTTATGAAACAGTCTTTATCATCAAAATACTGAGTGATTTTATTCTCAACAAAGCACTCATGTAATAGAAAGGGTGCACTAGTAATTCTTGACTCATACAATTATCTTTAAGATTATTATTTGATATCTATTAAGGTTTTGGAAATGCTTCTCAATTACCTTCCTGTAAATCAGCAATCCAGTATCTTTTTGCCACATATCTACTGCACTCATAAAAAAATCTAGATAAGGCATCTTAGAGCTTGAGAATCTTGAATAATACCTTAAAACATGATTTAAATTGGTCAACTGGATCAAAGAAACCCATCTTGACCCCTGTTGCTTCAAAACTTCATTTATTTAGGTAGTCTAAAGCAAGGATTTGAACTTGAGGGACAAGGATTATTACATTTTATTTCTCCAGGGCATGCATAATTTCTAATTTTTGCATAATTTATCTTTATATTAGCAAATATGAAAATATGAGAATGACAGGAAACTCCATGACACCATAGACCTGCTCCTCCAGTGCAGAGCAGGAGAAAGTGCAACTTTCAGTTTCCTTCTGACACGAGTACCAAGATGTCTCCTTCACTTTTCTACTTTCTAGAGAACAAAGCTAAAAACTATAGATGATTCACACAAGAATAAAATGGAAGGATATGGGAGGTGGTGATGGTGTTTCTCAGTCAGAAAATATTTGAGCTATTGCAGCATTTTTGCATGTTGATATCTTATCTTTGAGCTTCTGAGTAATTTAGGAGATAAACGTTTCTTAATGTTGTTTGAGTAAGTTCTTTATCTCTGAATTTATGTTGTTAAATGCTGCTTGTTTAACTTGCTTTTTCAATCTTGAATTATAGTTTGACCTCACTGAAATCATTAGCAAAATCACTTTCAACATCCATGGAGCTGTGATTTTATTCTTCATGTTTAGTTGCTACTGCTAAATTAGTACATTTGTTTGCACATTAAGCCCCATTAAATCCACCAGAAAGCATATGTTTCATTTGTGGGACAATTTCACATCTTCAGCAGTAAGCTGCTGCTCTTATTTTCACTATTGTAACTAAAAAGTTTGGACCTAAACAAAAGCCAATTGCATGCTTAAGCTGTACGTGTCTCAGCCTGATGGGATCAGGGCCTTAAATCCTGGCAGTCCCAACTACGAAAAATATTATGCTGTCAAAATTTCCTTGTATTATCTAATTTTGACAGATCTCACAAAATAATCCGAACAAATACTTGGCATCAGAAAGAAGTATGAATATTGTTTTTGTAAAAACTCATTATAGTATTGCTAGACAATAGAGTTTGATATTAAACAAGCATTTTCCCCATGCACTGTCTGTTCAAGATGTTTCAATAAATATTCCTTAAAATGAAAATGCAATTCATTAGCAGAATACTCACTGTCTCCAACATGACCATAATCCACCACAGGAATAAAAATTTAAATTTGAAGTGAGAGGTGCAACAAGGGCATTCAAGTGAGGATTAAAATTACAATGTTTTTCAGTTTAGACTGTAACTATATCACTACAGAAAAACCAAATAAAGCCCCCAAAAATAAAGAAAAATCCACTCCAAACCAAAAAACCCCAAAACCAATAAAAATGGAAAATGTAAAGTGATTCACAGTGCTTGATCTTTACTTAAGGTAGTTAATTATAGATAGTTAATTATACTCTGCCAGCAGTGAGGAAGAAATATTCAAGAATTCAGTAACCCTACTATGAAGTCTTTATAGAGATTTTTTTAAACAGAGTGAGTTTCAAATAAACAGTTGCTTAACATTTTTTTTCCCCTGGGAGCGTGTGTATGCATATATCCTTAACACTGGACAAAAAAAAAAATCTAAAACAACCATTGCAATTTAAACAAAAAAAAGTATTTCAAATTAAATGTAGCAATTTCTCTTCAAATTATACTGATAAGCTTTGCACATGTCAGAAAACAACAGCCTTCAAGACTGAATGATAATGTAAAACTGAATCAAAATTGTTTGATATTTTTTAGATGCTGCAAAAAGCATAAGGAAAAATTACTATGCATTCTCAAAATCCTGGGAAGTATTCAGGATAAAAAAGCCAACCTGCTTTTAAAAGAAGACAAAGGAGATATATTTAGTCTGGGGCAAGGAACAAAAGAGAAGAAATAAAGGACGGTCTGTTATCAAATAAACATGGGGCAGGATTACTTAAAGATGCTATTAGGCTGTCATTGGAAAATAAACGACAGTGGAGAAAAAGGTATGAATATGTGGGATCTAGGGTACCTTTATAACTGCTTTCATTTTATCTCCTATTTAAAATAAACTATTCAATACCTTCTATATTATGGCCCTGAGCATTGTTTCTCTCATATGCTTTCTACCCTGGCTGAGACATTGATCAAATAGCAGCCCAGCTTGCCCTTTGGAGTCACTACTGAAAATACAAGGGAAGGAAATAGCATATAAATAGCATATCTAAAGGCAGCTAAATATTAGACACTGGAGCTCCCAGTGCAAACTGAATCATTGGATCAATATAATGCATAGTATAAAAACTTCTTTTAGACATGATCATATCGAAAAAGTAACTTTTTAAAGTAACTTATATATAGTATCTGACTCTCTGTCCTAGTTGTGGTGTCTCATTTCCCAAATATATTTGAGGGTCAGTCTAAATGCAAGCCGGGGATGTCTTCTATTTTTTCCATCAGGATTCTCATACAAAGCTAAATCTCATTAAAGCTTAAATCAGTTTATTTTCCAATTCAGGCTACATTGCATTTGCTTTTATCTCAAGTAATTTTTCTAGCTATTACAAAATACTATATCTGTTGTAATACTGCTCATTTCCACTACAGTCCTGTCTTGCCTTGCTTTCCAGCCTTCTAGTTTTGGAGTCAGAACTTTCTCACACACTTTCATGTAAACAAAGCAATGTTTTCAGAATTCTTTATCTAGTTTACATTCCTTTCTGTAGGAAGGACAATTGATAGGCACTTTCTAAGACCAGTGGAATTGAAGAGGTTGAACCTCAGTCTTCCAATGTGGTCTCTTCTCTAGAAATCTATATAAGCTAAAAAAAGAAAAATTAAACTTCCTCTTTTCCCGCTTTGACTCCACGGTGGTCACTGCATCTCCCTCATGATGGTCTTGTGCCCACGCTCCTGAATGATCTTTGATTTATGCTGGACTGCTTGTTACAGTATCCTAACTTATCCAAATTTGCATTGTTAACACTGAAAGAGTTCTGAAGCAGTCACACTTCCCATCATACTGAAGGACTAGAATTTCCTCATTGAGCTGAAAGATGCAGGGGTTTTGTATCACTTCACCTCAGTCTTCTGGAAGAACAGTTTCAGTAGAATCACGTGTAATACTTCGTACTAACATATGCATACAATTCTGAAACTATTAAAGTATTTTAGTTCATTTGATTTTGAACATGCTTTCTTTTATAAATGAGGGATCTGGGAGGAGTTTCTGATAGAACAATCTCAGTTCTGGCATAGCAAGTTGTCCCTTTTGTCTGCTCCTGCTTTCACTCTCTCAGATGCAGCCTCTTTAATGGCATGTGCAATAGAAGTTCTCTTCAAGTTTACTCTTTACCAGAGGCCGGTATATAAAAACGAGTACATTCATTTACCGTAACAACTTTAGAGGAGTTATGACCTGCAATCTTAGCTCAATTCTACCACATTTAGATAAGCAATGAAGGTAAAAAATCTAATATCCTAAAATACTTTCCTCTCATTTTGAAATGGTTCTAGTTAAGGAAGCAAGTAGTGGTAAAAATTAGCGCTTTTTTTGTTCAGGTGTTTGTTTCTAAAAACAAAATGCATGTACTGCTTTCCACTGTAAGCAGCATATTATAATACATGTAGACAACCTGATAAAAAATGAAACAAAATTCTCAGTGAGGCAAGTAATTAAGTGAAGCTATCCAAGTATAATCTTTTCTGTGCCCTGCACATGCATATCCATGCTCAGTCAAATTACCTGAGAAGAGACATTATATTAAAAAGAGAGCTCTTTTTTTACCATTGTAAATACAAATATATGAAAACAAATATTTTTTCAGCATATTTAAATACTGAAACTGCTGAGGTTAAACCTATCAGATGACCTAGCATGTAAAGCTTTCAAAAATCAGAGGAGGGTAGTTGCCTTTTACAAAACAGTAACCAGTCCTCAAGCTGGAGAGGGTTGGGAGGCAAGTTTCTCAATAACCAATGACATTTTGTGGTTGCAGAATTTTTAAGCTTTTACAGGGCATCCTTCACAGCCAAATAAAAAAAAACTAAAAAAATACTGAAACAAAAACATCATAACTAGAAGATATTTTTATTTAAAAGGCAGCTCTACCCATGAAAAAAAGTAGCATTCAAACTATAAAGAATCAGTCATTGGCATATGGCTGAAATGCATTTATGAGCACAGCTGTGCTTGCCCACCAAAAAAACCTGAAATTGCATGCTGTTTTCTATGATAGAGATGTGTCATGCCAGCCACAGGAAACAGCATGAGAAAGAAGGGTTGAGGACAAGGCTTTGAAAGCTGCTGGGGAGAAGCTGCCTCTGTGCAGAGACAGGAAAGGCAGTTCAGAAGCCCAAAAAGAAGTAAAGCATTTATCTTGCAACAAACAAACTTGAGAAACACTAATACGAATGAAAAAACAGGTTTTTAACAGAACGTGTGAGTGCTGGTGTCAAGGAGGCATGAAGGGTGATGAGCAAAAGACAAAAACAGAAGATCACAGAGGGCAGCTGGCAAGGATGCAACTAACAAATTAGTGTGCGTTTTATAACAAATAGTGTTTTAAGTCAGCCCTGCTTTCACATATTTCAACATCTGTATCGGATCAGCAAGGATCAGCTACTCTTCCAATCCCATCTTACTTATTTACGATGTATTTTCGAAAGAGGATGCTTTTTAAAGCTTTTTATAAGAAGAGCTTAAATTAATACTCTGTATCGGCAAGAAGTAAGTAATTACCAATGGGCTTGAGGTATTTCGTGGCAATATGGTGACAGAAGCTGGTGAAAGGTATTATCCCAACCAGAGACACCTCAATTTCACAAAAATTTGATCTCCTAATTAGCACGAATATTAGATCATGTACAAATAATAAAGCAGACACAAAGAGGCACTTTAACAGGCGTTGTGCTGTTTGCTAACTCTCTCCTGAGAGCATCGCCTATCCCCAGTTCAGAACCACTTTGCTTACCACCTTTATCCTTAATTTCAAGCAGCTTTCATACACTGGATTTTTAAGCTTTTTAAGCTTTTTGAGCTTTTTAAGACTCAGATATCCCAAATATATACCTTTTTATACTGCCTAACCTAAGAACTAGATCAATTTGGCATTTCCTCTGAGGATTTCAATAGCACAATATAATGCTGTTACTCGTGACTGGAAAGCAGTGTACAAGCATCAAGAAAATGTGAAATTTTTCTGCTTTGCAATTCTGGAACAGTTCCAAATGTAAGAGTGATACTCATGAGAGGATGAAGAAGAAATTTCATGGCATTTTGATGTATGCTCAGTCCTGCCATAAGCACTCACAAAACAAAAAGTTAATTAAGCTGGATTACAATATTTTAAATAAAAACAGTGGTGGAAGGGGTTAATTGATCCTTGAGGGAAAAAAAGACCAATCCTATTCACCCCCAAGTTCGTACACAGAGATGCAGGTCTTCAATCTTCGGTGTCAATTTTGAGATAAAAGTCCAGATGCAGTCTCAAATAATTTGCAAATTAATTTTTTCTAAATAAAAGTTAGAGTTTGTTATACCATAAATATATATCCAGCAATGCATGACAGGAACGGAAGTTGTGAAGGTCATTATTTCAGATTTGAATTCCCAAAGCTAAACCACACAATAAAACCAAATCAAATCAAACTGAATGTTAGGCAGAAGTGGTAACACTAACTTAATGCACAATCCTTTGGCAGGCAGGGAGAATACCATACTGAGAAGTGACAGCCATCAAAGCGACCCTCATCAGACCTTAAGTAACACTTGCTTGATTCCATGTGGGATCTCCAGCCCCACTAGGATATTGGTCAAGACTACCAGCAGCACAGTCACATCTATATTCCCTCTGAATATCCCATTCAGCCTGCAAACTTATTCGTGTCCTGTCTCTTGTCTGTAGTCTCAGAGTCTAAGGAGGGATCATCCCATACCTCAATTATTCTAATTTCCCAAACTTGCTTATTCTGTAACTGATCTCAACAGAAAATATTTAAATAAAAAGGAAGTAGTAGGAGCTCTACTGTCAAGATTAACCAATAATTTTCTGCTCTTATTAACCTTCAGTTAACAATACAGTTTCCTTCTGGGTCAATTAAAATCAACTGTTCAGCTTTTATTTTTTGCATTGCAGTTAGGAGAGATTTTACATGCAACTTTACTTTACAATGCAAACTTAGAGATCATAAAATCATCAGAAAATTAGAAAACATGGTTTTTTGTACTGGGTCTAATCTTTCTGTGCTATTTTGCCTTTGTTGAATAAATTATGGGGTTTTTTTCATTTTCAGAATTTAGGTAAAGAACATAGTCTAAAACAGCAGTAAATCAGAATGCAAACCATTAAATAACTATATTATAAAATGTACCAATACATATAATTGTACATATTTGATATTTAAATGGTGATTCTCACATCTTAATGAGATATGTAGGTGTTCTAAGATTCTGAAACTATGCTTTGGAACCTTAACAGCAGTTTGAGCACAGCCTACTGCTTCATGCTTGAGTTCATACACAGAGTACCCCTCCTTCCCTTGAGCAATATTTTATAGAAGTTTTATACTCTGTGATGTGTAGAAGAAGTGAGATGCAGGGAAGGAAAAAAATTATACTAATTTATTGACCCATCCTTCAAGCTGAATAAGCAAGAAAAATTGGAGGAACGTATAGATCCATGAGCATTTTGCTCCGTGTAAGAGCCTACCTGGGAACATTCCTGAATATTCAAAGGGATATTTTGATCTCATACAAATACACTGCTAAGCTGCATCAGCTAACCCTTCATGGTGTCCTGTCTAAGGTACCCCTCAAGTGCAGAGGAAAAAAAATGGGCAGCAAGGTATTCTTTAGAAACCTCTAAAGCTGCTACACACCACAGGCAAGAGAAACGGTTGTGAACAATTGTGTCCTCTACAATTTATTTCATTGGGCAGATAATGGGAGTGGAATTTCATTACTCTTGAAAATCCTGCTAAAGGAAGTTATTTCTATTTGTTATTTCATTTGGCACTCGTCCTTAACCAAGAATATAATTTTTGTACCTAAGTGAGACTGGGCACCCAATCCTATCTCATCCTGATACTCAAAAGATAAAGCTCATAGCTTGAAAACAAACATTAAATTCTACTCACTTTTTTGGATTCAATTACTTGTAAGAACATCAAAATCAGAAGAAAGCCCTAAAATCCTTCTCAAAGCTTAACACATGTGAGCTAGAATGTTTTCTCATAGCATCAAAACTGAAAGAATAACTGTTTAATACTTAATCTTTTTTCCACAAGACTATCCTCATTCTCAATTTCTCCTATATTTTATGTTTTCATTATGAAATTAAAACAGGCCTTTTCAGACTCAGAGAAGAAAGTACCAAACGTATTTTAGAGATTATCATAAAGGAATATTGTTTCTCTTAAAGGTATGAAAAGAGGATTCTCTAAACGCACCCCCATCTCAAAACCGCACTGCTTTGATGCTTAGATATTCTCTTCAACTATATATATAAGCTGGAAGGGTTATTGCACATTTCTAATAAATTTCATTTGAAATGATCAAGGTAGAGTCAGGAGTTTTCCGAAAGTTTTTGTACAATAACAAAAAAAAAAAAAAAAATAGGGAACTCATTTTAGAAAAGCATCCAATGTACAAAAAAAAATCCTGAAATGGTGAAATGCAATAAAAACCATGAAAGAATACAGCTGAGTATTAACAGAGAAAATGCAGTAGACATAATGTCTCTGAAAAAATTAATGCTTATTTATCCTCAAAGCATTATTGTGTGAAGAATGAAAATGAAGTAACATTCAAAATCAATTTTTAAAACCATATTATTCACATTAATCAACCATTAAAATAATATTATCTTGATTAGACATAATTTTTCATTATTATATTCTCCAATTTACTACATCAGTAAACTAGTACCTCATAGCTGCTATCAATTAAGCTTAATTTCTATCTTGTTGAAAGTGGTTAGAAATGGTCTTGAAAAATAAAACCTATGCAGAAATACTAGTATAGCTTACGCAGGTCTATATTTTGCTAGAGGAAACCTAAATTCTGCAGATCTTTCCTTCCCTAAAGCATCATGTCACCACAGGTAAGAAATGCTGATCCCTAGGCTGATCCAATGAGGTACTGATGGAATGAGTATCCCTTTCCCTGATGAGGAGTGCCCTGCTATAGAAAGGACATGCAGTGGGTATGCACCACAATGCACTCAGTGAGTACAAAATAATTCCTACTGCTGTGACTTGTGTAAGGCAAGTCAGAAGAGAAATAAAGAACAGGGGATCAGATACAGAGGGCAGACATACTGTCAATAAGGGTGATAATGGCACATCTGTTTGAAGAGCAGATATGGACCACAAAGTTGAAACATTTTAGAAAAGCATTAGTTCAAAATATACCAAATGCGCAAAAACTGAAGAGCAAAGAAACAGATTGGTTCCCTTTATCTGCAACCAACCTTGATAAAGAACTTGTGCTCTTACATAACAAGATCTGTGGCAGCTGAAATTCAAGTAATACATTGCACAATGGTGGTAAAATATGAATGGTAATATAATGCAGTCTAATCAGTTCTGGTTTTAGTCAAAAGCATTGCTGTGGCATCACCACGGTAACAAAGTCCTACTTGTGCAAAAGCTGAGCTCAGGGCAGCACTGACTGCTCTGAATACCAATGCTGGATTGCTGTTGTGGAAATATCTTACAAGTATCACTTTACAATGGTTATCTCTTTGCCAAAGTTTAAAATGAAACATAATGAAGGGATCCAAGCACTAGATATGCAAAGACGAATATATCATATGCCATATACCCTTTCTTTGCTACAAATGTTCTGGTCTCAAGTAACTCGTTATTTGTAGTTGTATATCCATTATTGCAACATGAATCTGACACAAATAGACTTTTTATCCTGGTCAGAAGAAAAAAAAAATCTTCTCCTTAATGCACATGACTGCTTATTAAAACTTTTATCCAAAATTGAAGCTTGCTTTCTGTCATGATATTAACACATTTAAATAGGAGTCTGAAATCTGGAAAAAAATATATTCGGTTAGTAAAGATCTTTTCTTTGCTTATGGACTTGATGCATTTAGAGGGGGGTTTTCTGAAGCCTGTTGAAATACTAACAGTGCCACAATTATCATTTATCTCAAGGAACACTACTCTGTATCATAACAGAACTAAACTTCAAGAAATATAATTGTTAAGCTCTTTTAGACTCCTAATCCAACATTTCTACAGCATGACGAACATAAAGAGAACACAAAAAGTTTATCATTCATTAGACATGAACAGGTACATGAATGCAGAACTGGTACAACCCTCTCCTAAATAGAAGTGAGGAGAATGTATTGAAAGCTGAAGATTTGATGCGCCCAGAAACAATGACCAAGAACATTACATTTAATAGAAAATGTTGAGATATGAAAAAATGTTTTGATTTTATATTGCAATTATACCTTGTAAAGAAAAACAACAACAAAATATAACGAACATAGAAAAGAAAATAAAACCAGGTAGATTAGATGCACAATAATAGGTTATGCAGTTGGTAGGTTGGTTGACAAACCAACTGAGCTGAACTGGCAAACCAAACTAAGACTAGCTTTTTATCATCCTTCCTTTATAACTCTACTTAAATATACTTTGTTTTCAATACACTGTCCTTCTCTCATGCTATCGTATATTGAGAACACATTTAAATATCCTAAAGTTATCTGTCTTGTACCTGAAATGATAAAGAAACCAGACTGTGCAGATCAAGAGTCCTACAGGCCAGTGGGTGCTCTGATGGACACTGGATTGGTCAGCCATTTTGAGCTGCATCCATTTTCAACACTGACTTCAGAAAACTACCAAAACAATTTTTCTTTAAATCTACAACTGCAACAGAAACCAGCAAAATGTGAGACATACAGAAAAATATTTGGCCAGTAGCCATTTCTGATCAGCATAGTGTTTCTCATAATTTTAAATTCACTCAGGAAGAGAGGCCAAAATAAAGCTGCACAGAGACAGAGCTAAAGAGACATTTGAAATACACTACACTCAGCATAAAACACAAAATGTGATCAATACACTCCTTTAAAGAGAATGCAAAAGGAATGGAAATTTAAAGGACTTCAGGACTAGTTAAAAGGTGAACAAGTCCAGCATACTTTTGCAGGACTCGGGGAGAGGACACTTGGGATGTGTGGGCAATGTTCTGACATAAATAACATTTCAAAGAATCCAAAGGAATTAGAGAGAAAAGACTCTGGAATCCAATACTGAATTCTGTCCAAAACCACACAACTGCATAAACAGTTGTGATGACCAATGCAATATAAAAATGATGCTTATCTCACATGAAAGGATGTCAAAAATGGAACAAATAATATTACTTTGTGAATTTTCTAGGCAGGGACAAGAAGTTCAAATTTCACCATCTGCCATAATGTTGTCTGTTGCATTGGTGAAGATGGATTGCTATTAGTCTGACAGAAAAAAAAATTAAATTGGACAAAGATGCATAAGCAAGTCTCTTGTCAGGAGAAACTTAACTTGATTTTAAGATTCTAAATAGGTGAAGATATGAGAATAGTCATGAAAAAAAAGTTCATAAAATCACATTAGTACTTCTAGAGGCCTTCTAGTCCAACTCTTTCCAGAAAGAAAGGTCACCTTATATCAGTTTGCTTAGGTCCACATTCAGTGAAGTTCTGAATATCTTCAAGAACTGAGATACTGCAAGCCCACAAGTTGGAACCCTGTTACAGTATTTCACAAGTCTCACGGTGAAAAGAACAGATTTATCTGGGATAAACCACTCACTTCTGAGAAGCATCTTCATTCTGCCATGAATCTTCTTCATATGAATCTTTCTAAAGTGTAAGCATTAGTATTTTGGAATCTTTCTATTCAAATATAATGGCACCTAGTTTTCCTTTGGTTTTTTGGTCTCAGGATACCACACTTCATGCAAGTTTTTGTCCTGTACCTTTGAATGTATTCTCTTTCCCTGGAGAAAAAAAATAAATTTGAAATTGAGCTTCTGTGTAAAGAAAGGTTTATGGTTTAGTGATGGATTTATCTTTTCCAGCCTAGGGCATACTATGATTCTATTATAGGTAATCTAAATTCGTTACTGCAATTTGTGTCCACTAAATGTCCTCTTATTTGGCACCTGAAAAAAGCCTAACTCCCTCTTCCCAAAGACTGACAGAAGTTAGGCAGTTGTAGGCAGGAATCAGGTCCTGAAAAGCCTTAAATAAGCCTGAAATGGTGACTCAGCTGCTCCTTTAACCTCTTCTGCCCCAGACCCTCAAGCATCTCAGTGGCCATCCTCTGCTCTTTGCTCTCATATGACATCAGTCTTGTCTGGCACCAGGAAATCCCAAGTTAGGCCCAGCACACTAGATTTGGTCTCAAAGCACCTTAGATGTGGTGTCAGACAGAAGAGGATTACTTCCCTCCATCTCCTAGTTGTGCCCTTGCCCCTACAGCAGCAAATGCTGCTGGCTCTCATTCCTGTGCAGCTCACCTCTGGACCTCACAGCCACCTCCACAGAGCTGCTGCCCAAGCAGGCAGTGCCTGGTGTGGCCTTTTCCTAACAACACATAGATATCATTGCATTCACCTCTGTCCTCTAAATGGCAAGATTAAACAGCTGAGGGAGAAGTTTAAGTGCATCTTGCAATGCATAAAGACTCTGTCACCACAGGAGCACCACAGTTCAAAATTAACAGATTCAGCAGTTGAAAGATCAGAACTGTATCAACATTGGCCATACTAGAGGTGAAAGTACAGCTTATGAACAGCTTCCAACAGAAAAGGAAGATATTTTTGGAGAAAAGTGAAGCAAAGATCAATAAATTTGGAGAGCAAATATTTACTCCTATGAGCCAATGAAGAAAGTTCCAAGAGTAAAACAGAGAAAACATTTGTGCTCAATTAATGCTTTTTGCAGACAACATTCTTCTTGAAGCCATGACTCCCAGCTGAGGTCCTCAGCAGTGGGCTGGAAGCAGAACCTGACCAGCATGAGGCTCAACAGAACAGCTAAGGGTTTAATATTATCAGGTTTGTTTGCTGCAATGAACACATCAAGTTCATTTTTTATTCCTGGCATCCTTTACTTTTACATTTGTAAAGCACTTGTGTGTTAACTATTCAGAATGTACCAGCTGCTAGGAGACCCAGCAGGAAAATGACCCTCTGGAGCTTGCTGTGTGTCTCCAAGATCATGTTTAGAGGCAAACTGCCAGAGAGGAATTGTTCACCATACGTTTACAGTGACACCTTGAATTGGACTGGGTACAAAACTTAATTTTAACTTTGAACTGAAAGTATTAAAGCACTACTCTTGATCATACATTAAAACACCCACAG
The DNA here is from genome assembly GCA_013401135.1 of Cettia cetti. NCBI lineage: Eukaryota > Metazoa > Chordata > Aves > Passeriformes > Sylviidae > Cettia > Cettia cetti. The sequence continues at coordinate 16,844 of VZUI01057034.1, read as the reverse complement.
CCACATCTCCTTTTACTCAGAAAAAAACTTCTGAAAAAAAATTTTTTTGAGCAAAGGATGGCAAAATTACTTCCAAATATGTCTGAAGTAATGTTTACTTTCTGCAATTATTTTCTCCATGCTAAGGCAGATAGAACAAATGTATTACATTAGGTCAAAAGTCTTATATATTTCTCTGTCAAGCCTGAGTCTAACACCAACTTTTTGCTGAAAAGAATCAACTGTAAACACTATCTTGAATATTCTTTAAGTCTTAGTCTGTGGCATCCTTTAACATTGATGAGAAATGAATGAGTTCCTATTCAGGGTGTTTCTCACATTTGTTATTACCGTAAGTAATTTAGCCAAAACTAAAATAATTTCAATTACACCCTTCCAGTCATTTTTCATTTGGTGTCATTTATTTGACAGATTCAGACCAATGATTAAAATTTTTATTCTTCTATCTGAGTCTCCTTGCATATGTAAAATACTAACAAAATATCTAGCCATGTGATTTGGGAAGGAAGACTTATCTTTTCTGCTTTTTTGTAACTGACTCCTTTTGAGTCTTTATTTTCTATTTAAATCTGCAGTAAGAAAAAAGTGTGTTTGTGTATACACTGGGTAACTTTCAGGTTAATGATGACACATTTTACCAGGTGTCTCCAAGACTAAAAATCTCCAGGATATCTACACTAATTATTAGCAATTTTAGCAATCAATATTAATGTATTTCAAAAATTACCTAGCTGTCTTGCTGTGCTGCCAGGTTAAAAAGGTTATTCTGGCTTATCAATAGTCCACAACATTGTATTTTATCTTTATGAAATCTAGAGCATCTCCTCAAGCTTCAGATAATGTCATGGCATAATTTTTCATCTTAAAAAACTATTACCAAACAACCCTCCCAAACTGAATTAATAAACACAATTTCTTTAATTTTTTTTTTTTTTTAAGTCTTATCCCACTCTGTCATATGCTACCTCATGTTGAGTTCATTTTCACTGATGGGCTACTTTCCACTCAGCCAGTTTTATAAAAACAGTTTTAACAGAAGAATGGGACTCACAATCATACAAACAGGAGTGTGATCACATTTGCAAGTTTCAAGTTCAGTTTTCATTAGAAGTTTATTTAGACTTGATGGAGATGTACACTAAGGAGACAGTAATGCTGGAAAATCTCTGGAGCACCTGAGAACTTTCTAAGGAACTGGAGTATGTGCTCAATTCTTTAAACTTTTACTGGTACCTGGTCCTGCAAAATATAGCCTTCTCAAAATACCATGGGAAAATGCCTTGGTCTAATTACTGAAATACTTCCAACAGTTTCACATTTAAAATAAAACACACTGATATGTAGAAAAAAAAAACCAAAACTTTTTTAAGGGTATCAAGAACAACATTGCTTCAAATGAATCAGTTTGAGGAAAATTGACAATGGAACAGCTTTAAAAGCAGCAAAAGAGCTGAAGTAGTTTCAGTCTTTGAAGAAGGGAAAATGAACGAAAGCATAGAGTTAGGGAGAAAAGCAAGTGCTTTTAAATTCTTTGCAATTATACATCAAAATGCTAAACCAAGACCCGCTAGTATGTCAGTATGATTATGTCAAAAAAAATTTGACCAGGAAGCCCTTTGGAAATGTCAACCACTTCATGTCAAGGTATTCTTGAATCAAAAATGCTGTAAAGAGTTATATTATTGTGGTAAATAAAAAAGAAGAGATGTCACACACATAAAATCACAAATTAAACAACTGCCCAATGTTCTCCTTTCACTGAAAGGTCTAACATTTACTTCTGAAATTCTTAAAACAACTCAGTTGTTTTAAGCTTACTGCTTTGTAATGGAGCTAATAAGAAGCATAGGAGGGAAAAAGATGTTCCAGATTCAGTCTTAGTGTAGAAAGACTGACTCATCTCCGTTGATTTAATTCTATTCCAATTCACTTGTGTTCAAATGAAATAATCCCAATATTCTTAAAAGAAATTATAATTATATCATTAGTCTTTATTCAGCAGATAATTCAACAGTGCCTATTTTTTAGAAGATTATGTTTAAGTTTCAGAAGCTCCCTCTTTCCAGGAAGGTTAATTACTCTAATGTGTTTATCTAGTTCTCTATCAGTAATACCCTATGTCACATGGCAATATCACTTTAAAAATAGGGCAGATTAAACAAATCTCTTTACTTGTCCTGCAAAAATATTGGTTATGGTTTAAAATGCACTTTCGTAAGTACACCATTAATGGCTTTTCTTCTAAAACATTAAGGCATATGTAACTATAGTATTATGTTCTTCATAAACCCTGAGGCAATGTTGAAAGAAGATAAACAGCGACTTAATTCTAACTGCTATAGGCTAAATCGAAATGTGCCCTGCATAGATAAAATCAAAATTAAGCAATACTCAAGATCTGCCTATGCAAAACAACATGCACTTACTAAATTCTACCACAGATTATGTCTGCTGATATCAAATTTAATGTTTTTAAACAGGAAACAAAGTGTACAGGTATGAAAAAGAAAACATTTTACACCACACCTTAAACGTTCAGCTATGTTTTACAAAGTCCTACATGGTCTTATTGTAACAGAACACAAGTTCTTGCAGGATCAAGTCCAAATCGAACATCTAAATAACCTACTGCCCTTCTTTGGACAAGATCCATCACACCAAACTCCTTCTGCAATTGAGTAGCCCAAAAGTGAGGGCAGTACTCTAGAAGCATCCCACCAGTGCTGAGTACAGGGGGGATGATCACTTCCCTAGTCCTGCTGGCCACACTACTCCTGCCATTAGCCTTCCTGGCCACCTGGGCACACATACGTTCAGCCAACTGCCAACCAGTAACCCCAGGTCACTTTCTAGCAGTGAAAAGAACAGCCTAATGCTCAGCTCTGATAAAAAAAAATCTGTAATATGTTTTACCTGGTTAAGAAAGAAATAGAGACCAAAATAAAGACTACTCTTCTGTGTATTCTTGCATCTTAGATACTTTGCTTATCTTGGACGACAGTGTTCAGGATGCAAAAAGAATTTGTTTCTAATATCCATTGTCCACTATTATTCATAATCAAAAGAGTTAGTCTTGCAAAACAAAATATTGGACTGCTATTAGCAACACAGGAAAAAAAAATTAGAGTCTCAATGAAAAATTGTTTTGAAAATTAGTATCATTAACTTAAACACTCAGTGATTACACGAGTTATAGTTTTCATTTCATATAGCAACTTTCATTAGTTTTCTTTCAGAAATAACTGAATTAAAATAAGTGTTCTTATGAAAACTAGATTGAAGTTACTCTCACAAAAAAAAAAGACCAGCAGATGCAGTACTGATTTTGAGAAGGGACAAAAAGCAAAATCTCAATCATTTTACTATGATAATTTTATAGGAGGCTGATGGTTTTCCAGAAGTAAATATCTACATTTCTTCAGATGAATTTTATTGCATGTGTCCAAACAATTTTGATCTTGAGTCTCCATGCACTAAGACAAATAGAAACCAAATAGTAATGACCTTGGAGGCCACAGTGATATCCCAGTGAGTGAGCTATTGGAATGCAGATCAAGTTATTAATAGCAGTTATTAATTATATCATGATAGTCAATGCAAAATCTAGCTGAACTCCACTACACAACTGTGCTGGCATATTACAGACAGACAAAGAAAACAGTCCCTGTTCTAGAAGAATTCAAGATTGGTAAAGCAGAAAAAAGAGTCAGTCTAGACTTGTTGAATCAAAAGTGAACCAGAATGATGTCAGCAATAAAACATGAAGTTTAGCAGAGTGTGTGGAGACTCATGTTTCTACCTCCATAAAGAAATTAGAAGAAAAACTGTTGGAGTACTGAAGTCAAAACCAAAAAAAAAAAAAAAAAAGATGGGAATTACCCTGTTCCTGAAAACCTGGGGGCTCTCCAGTATCCTTCTGCACACAGATTGCCTTCATTTTCTCCCAGCTGCCTCAAGACATCCTTACAATTGCCTCCTCTGCACCACAACATGTTTTTAGGGCATGATACTGCAGCAAGAGAAGTACAGATTATGATAGAATCCCCCAAATATCCTCCTCGAAGGAAAAATGGGGAAGGAGGCATCACTGTAGGGATTTGCAACCAGCTTTTATGTTTTTATTCATGATTTCAAACACTGAAGTGATTCTGAAAAGGTTGGTTAAGTGACTACATTAAAGTGGTATCACAGGGACTAAAAAGACAAGTACAGATGAACGGCTGCAGGAAGAACATTATGCCTTTAAGAATACTGACAAATAATTTCAGGGAGTATTAACCTTGCTTTTCTGTCAAATCCATTGGACTTCTATTCACAGCCACCTCTTTGCATTGCAGGAATAATTTGCCAGAACAGGGCATTTTAAATTCATACTAGAGAACACTAGAAAACAGAATTGTTATTTATAGCTGGGAGTACTTGTACCAGAAATATGACAGATTTTTTTTCTGGCCAGGAAACACAAAAGCACGTGACACATTTATTCAGTAAAAATCAGCTGACATTTGAAGACTAGCTTTACTTACTGTTACAGCGGTAATTATTTTTTTTTCAAAAATGATCCAGCAAACAGTTTAGTCAATAAATTTGGAAAAATGCCACATAAATAGTGAACACAGAAAATTAGTTTTGACTAATTTTGACTGCTTAATACTAATTTAGAGGAAAAATGGACTAATCTGTGTGTCAGGATCTTTAAGCAGACATGCTTACACTGTAACAAGACTGTTCTTCAAATAGCAGCAGGTCCCATTTTGTCTAGTTGTGGATCTTGCTAACTCCAAATTTGCACTGCAGTATAACCAAGCCCAGTCAGGCATTAAATAAGGAAACCAGCATTTCTGGAATCATTTACAGATGGAGAAATAAGTATTTCTAGAACAAGCTACATTTAGTTGAGGAAGCAATAAAGAACCCATGAATTATTCCACGTGAAGAGAGAGCTCCAAATAAAATGCATCTGAGGTAATAACAGTCTATGCTGTGACAACACAATGGTAGGCATGAAAACTATTGTAGAGTTTCATAGCTTCAAAATCTATGCTGTTGCTACTAAGACAGTGCAAATCCTTAAGTATGGCTGGATGAGGAGTTTTGGCTTGTCCCAGACAGAGGAAAGCAGATGGACACCCCACAGGGTTCTCTTCATATCTTGCACAGCTTTCTCCCCTGATACGAACAAGGATATTCCTCATCTTTTTTAATGATAAACTCAGCATTATTTAGAAAATTACCTATGCCTACTTTCAAAAACATAAAAAATGTGTTTCCTTTGTCAGAATAGAACAGTGTACATTTCAGTCATGTTTGCTACTCATGTGTCAAGTGCAAAATTAAAAAAACAATACTATAAGTACACATGTGATTTGAACTTTTGATTAATAAAAATATACATAAGAAGTGCGTACATTATAAAAATTGAAAGCGCTAAGCAATATTCTAAGATAAAATATATGTATTTATTCATTCTCAATGAAGCCTATACTATTTGAATATTTACACAAAATAACAACAGCTTAATTTTGTAAATTCAATGTTCCATAGATTAAATATGTGTTAGACAGGCTTATTTAATAAAACTTTTGCCTACAGAGTGAAACCAACATTTTCCTTTTCCTCTGCCTTCTAAGAAAAATCACAGCAGTTCCTGGCTTAAAAATAAGTGAACAGTTGCAGTCATACTCCTTATGTTTCTTTTGCTGTTAGTCAAGAAAAACAGAAGTCTACATTTTTATGACACGATAGTGTCAGAAATATTGGTGAAAAAAAAACCCCAACTGATACAGGGTAAATTACTGTCGCTACTACTTCAAAGATGTTGCCAGAACCTAACCTTGCTTTTCTTACAGCTTATTAAAAATGCGCATAAAATTAGTACATAATTTCCCTATTTTCACTGAAAGGCTGTAAACCTTATCAGTCATTCCATTGACTCTACAAGTAAAATTATTAGGAAGCATCTATTTCAGCTGCGAGTACACTGGGATATGTTTTCTGTTAATTGTTCTGTACTGCTTTATAATTATGCTTGGTTTACTTAGATTTGCTTGTAATTACTAATTTTTATCAGGCTGAATTTAATTCAGCCTAGCTTGTAATACTATACAAAAATAGAAATAATTGTATTAGGGAAATACTTTGGGTGTACTGAAGAACCTCTTTAGAGTGACCTGAACAGATGCATAAGGTTACCCTTGATTTGCCCCTCTAGCAGGTAACAAACCTGGGCAGACTCCTGCAGCACCTGGAACAACGTGACTCGTGTCATCCGATTAGTGAGACATGCCTCCACAGGAATTAAGGTGCAAACAAGGCCACATGCTGAAGTAAACAATATGGATTTTATTCAACTATGACTGTGAGGCAGAGAGAGAGAAAGAAATAGAAAGAAAAGAGAAAGGAGGAGATGGAGCACTTCAACATCAAATAAACTAATCTCTGGTAGGACTATAGTGCAATTGATGAACACAGAACACCATTTGATGCAAGATTTCTTAAGAACTTGCCAATGGATTGTGTAAGAAGTGAATATCTCCGTCCTACTTAGTGGAGACAAGGGCAGAGATTGCATTATCGTCTGTAATACAAAAACTGAAGCAAGTCTTTGTTGCCTGCACTAGCAATTTCAACGTCCTGCTTGTGATATTGGCTTTTTTCATCTTGCAGTCTTGTGATACTGTGTTTAAAGCCATTATTAGACTAGAATTCATCATCCGGGTCCTAGATTTTGTTTAACTATTTGAATCAGACAATACTAAAACTAGATTTGATTCTCTCCAATGTCTCTGAATGAGCCAAAGTAACTTTTTTTGTTACTTCTGTGAAAATACTGATGAGTATGTTCAGTTTATTCATATCCATTTCACTTGTTCCTCCACAAGATCATTTCACTTGCTCCGACACAAAATTGATTTACTCCATTTATTGGAAAACTCATGAATGATGATGCTCACAACTCAAATAACAGATGAGACAAAATTTCACCATGTAGTATCAGGTATCTAAAAAACTTCTTACTGTGAAGAAATCAGGACAATATATTTTCAAAGTTTTCATGTTGTTATCTTCAAGAAGAGATTTTTTTACTGTGGTTCAGGCCTAGCTCTGTGGCTTAACAGAGAAGTAAGTGGATCTCAATGTTAAATGAAGATAGAACTTAAAAAAAAAAACAACTTAGAATCTGTAACTAACTTGCCTATTTTACAAAAAAATTACTTCTAGACACAGTCAAAAAGGCTTGCCCCCTCTCACTGACTCTTAGTTTTATGCACAAGATCATATACTTCCACCCACAGCCTCATGGTAAAAGGCAGCCAAGGAATGAGCCAACAGGAGCTCCTATCCTCCAGTGCAAAGGACATCACAGTAAAAGTGAATGAAGCAGTAGAGAAAACAAAAGAAAATAAAAGGAAAAACCAGCATTGTACAAAACCACTAAATTCCTGCAATTCCACTTATTCCACTTACTCCTGCAATAATATTGAAACAAAGAAATCTAAAACAATAAGAGCATGACAACTCAAAACCAACCTTGCATTAAAAGCAAACATGCAAAGAGAGTTAGAGATAAAAGGAAAGCTCAGGTTGAGGACACAATTCTCAGTATGTCCCTGGAAGCATGGTCTGGAAGCACTCCAAGAGATCAGACTGTCTGAAGGTAGGATTACCTACACCTACAGCATTTACCTGACCTGGATCTTCTGGAATACCTCTGGTTATTTATGTCTGAAGCACTATTTATTTCCTCAAGCCCTTTTTCCTTTTCCCAGACTGTTCAGTTCTGGTACCACCATACTTTACTTACACAATAGTGTGACCTCCATGCAAAAAAACAAAAGTGTACTCAAATGCAATCTAAAGGACAATGTAAAATAATACCAAGATGATTATATCTGGTGTCAAGCAAAACACAAGAAAGTAGAAACCAACTGAACTGGAAACACAGTGCATTAGTAAATGCATCATTTAGCCTTAACTAAATTACTGCATTTAGTTTTTCAACTTTACATCTTTTTCATTGTTACTTGACATCAAGTCAAAACTAAAAACTGAGTAGAGAGCATGCTCCAGAAACACCACATAATCATCCCTTGGTGACAGGGGTATTGTCACTTCACATGAAATAAAATTCAGTATGGCAATGAAGATCATATAAAGCCTAAACTGCAGGATTAATTTATAAGGGCTGAAGTCCCATTAAAGCTGCTGCTTTTCTCCTTAGGTTTTTTGAACGTTATAATAAAACAACAAGATATATAAGGTTTTGTGACAGCCCATACAGTTTTATTCTGACTTTCTACTTGAAACAGTTTTAGTATTTAAAAAAAATGCCATCTACCTCTTCTCCTGATTCTCTGAAAACTGCTCTGGTAGGTCTTCTCAAAGCAGCCTAATGCAAACCACCAGGAATCAACGTCTCACTGATTTAGAACCACAGATCATAGAACACCATAAGCTGGAAATGACCATCAGTCCCAGCTCCTGGATCTGCACAGGACAACCCCAAAAAAATTACACCAAGATTTAAGAAGGGACTACTGGTGACTCTGACAACAATACCATTAGCTTCTATACAATCATTTATGAAATTGCTTACTTCAGGATGACGGAGGGGCACCCCTTTTTCAGAGTGTCCCACAGGACATATGCCTGAGTTACCATGGTACAGACCATGCTGAATAGCCAAACCCTACATTTCTCTGGCTCTATGTTTTACATTGTCTACCCAACCACATCTGGCTCAAGGCAAATGTATACACTTGGAGCAAAGTATTTAGAATTATTTTAAATACAGTTTTGGAAAAAAAAAAAATCCTTGGCACAATTACCAACATAAATATTACATATCATAAATTTTCCTCAAATATTATCTTCATGATAATTTTTATATCATAGCTTTTTATTCTTGAAAAAGCAGAGAAGGTATGAAGACCTTAAGAAGAGAAAAACTGTTAAATAATGTATGCAGTAATTGAAAAGTAAAAGCCAGGCAGCATCAAGAGTGTTCCAGGCAGTATAATGGCTTTATCTGTTCCTGAAAGTGAGTCATTCTATTTCAGCAAATGCATGGTCGCCAATCTTAGTCTGCATAAAAATCTGTTATGATTTTATGTAACTCAGTAGCAGATCTGATATAAAATATATATATATTTCAGATTGGGAAGCACATTTCTTTCAAAATGAAAGAACACCACTTCTTCCAACATTCTTTGGAGAAGGAGCAAACAAGTTAAGGACTTGACAATGTTGAAATATCCCATCTCTCAATTAAAACTAAATTTGTAACAACTGTTTATATAATACTGTATATGAAAAATAGAGGTGAAATCAAATGTTTTGATTTTGTCACACTAAAATAGTCCATCTTAATTGAAGAATATTCTTTTTGTTTCCTCTTTTTTTGTAAACTTGGCATCGTATTTTGTTCTTGATTGAAGCAAAGAAAGATTTCAAAATCACAAAATCCTTTACAAAACAGAAAGGCTGAACAAGACACCATCACACAACCCTAGCTGCTTAAGGGTCTCTTAAAATCATATCTTGAATTGTGTTCCTTCATTGACTGAGATGTCTTCATCATCATCCTCGAAATGATTAAAAAGCCCCCAAAACCTTCATTTAGAGTGTACTGAAATAATAGTCACAAATCTGCATTAAGAAAACTATCACTATAAAATGTCATAAATAAGTTCTTCCTATATTGTCTTTCCTCATTATTAGATTGCACTCTGAATCTAACGTGCATATATGTCTTTTACCTGTGGATACACAAAGATAAATATATTCCACTAACTTATTTTTCCAAACTAAAAAATTTACCTTTGAGCTCATAAATGAAAAAAATGAGCTCTGAGGTAAAAAAAAAATAACATTGCCTCTTAAAAGGGATGAGGAGTGGGGGGTAATCAAACATTCCATGCAAACCTATCAAAAATCAGAAGCACTTTACAGATTTGAATAATAATAGACAGAAACAGAATTATTACAGTGTATTGGCATTGACCATTTTCTCAGCAAAGAACAGCTGTTAATAATAACTTTTCCATGAGCTGCCAGCTCATGACATTTTAAAAGCAATTCTGTCACCAATGGCTATAAACACCTTAGAGTAATGTGACAACTGTCAAGGCTCAGGAAGGCAAATAGAGAAAAGTTAATTTTCAATGGCTATAAGATTAAAAAAAAAAAAAAGGCAGAAGAGTTAATAGACATATTAGCTTCAATTTTATACTGAAACTTTGGAAAAATTTATATGCAGACATACTATCTGCCTATAAATTTATGAATGAGCCAGAAAGTTGTCCTCATCCCAAAAGCCTCTACAGCTTCAAACAAAACACAGACATTTCTATGTGCACTGTTAACAGGTCCAAGACATTTTTGCAATGTAACAAAAAACAAATACATAGGCATTTCTCCTGTGGAGCCTCGAGGCCAGACCACTTACTTGAGATAAGAAATAGATGAATAATTTCCTAAGAACAAAATGGAACCACTTCAATAGATCAAAAAGGGAGTACGTAGTCATCTGATAATTGGGACCACTCTGTAGGGGATACAGGAGTATAAAGAGGCAGGGACTTTATCTGATTTTCCTGTGCTCAAGATGAATTATCTCATTTACTGAACATTATTCTTTTTGGCATCTGTCTCTCTCTTTCCCTTTTCCCTCTCACATCGATGAAAAATATTCGGAATCTGAGGTTTTTCCACACTAAAGAGCTGCCATTGGTAGCATCACTCTTTCTTTTTTTAAAAATTATTATTATTATTTTTGGCAACATGAATTGGCATCGGCTGTGAAAGCTCACAATTTGCAGAAAATGCCAGCTCTAATTATCCCAGAGTCCTAACTTATCATTGCCAAAATAAAGGCAAGATTGGCATGCCACTTGGGTGTGTTACAACACAAGGTCAGACATTGCTACTGCTATTACTGGAATTATCTACAGTGCATAAAAATAGAAGAACAAGAAAAGAAAATCCCTACTAATAGATAAGGCATGTTTAATCATCTAACAGTGGAATTTTCCCTTCATTGGTTACCTCCCTACCATCTTCCCCCAAAGAAAGTAAATGTGTGGACACAATAACATCCAAGCCTAAGCAAGTTATATACATGGTACATAAAATTCCTAACAGACAAAAATATTACTAATTTTAAGTATGATTTTCAAAGAACTGAAGCATGCTGGCCTTGTAACTACCCAGCAGTGTTGCTATCATTATTTTTGATATTTTTCTATCAATCATGGAATTGCAAAGAAAATATCTAAAAATGAAGAAACTTCAAGGAAATTAACAGAATACAGACCCCCCCCCGGGAGTTTCCCAGTGTCCCCTCCCTCCCTATACACTTATTTATGGGGATTCCCTGACAATTGCCTCTTGAATACATAGAGTCAACTAATTTAAGAAATTATATATAAAAAAATATTACTCAAACCAACAAAATTTAATTTGATTTTGAAACTCTGAGAAAGCTCTTTATGAAATAGTACATGGCAGGTGAATGTAATTTCAGAAATAAAGGTTGTTAAAAGGACTTGAAGTCTGTCTTCCATTTAAAATTCGATATATTCAGATTCAAGCCTTCAAACTATCTTCAAAGCATGCCATGTTTCAGCTATGAAACCTAAAGTCTGTAAAATTCTCTAAAAGGAAATCTGTAGAAAGCCACGATGCTCCCCAGCAGAACTGAATATTTTGCAACTTCATTAAAACTTGCATTTCTTTATAAAGTCTTTAACAAATAATAAGAAACTTTATCCACCAATAAAAGAATTCATATAACATCCTACTCTGAAAGGAAAAAAAAATAAAATCAAACAAATCAGTTTTAAGGAGCTTCAGAAATATGACTTATGAAACAATATTGACTTGGCTGGCATTAGACAGTGCTCACAGAAACATAATCAAAAGATGATCTGAGGCACACAGCAGCTCCCTAACAGCTGCAAGCAAAGGCAACAGGGGACAAATCTACGTACCTAAGAACTGCAGCAGTCTCAAAGCAATATAAATGTGGGGCACATTTAACACTGGGCTTGATGTGGGCACAAGGGAGCAAGACCAGCAGAGCATCAAGAAAGGCTTGTCTCTAAGAGCCTATTCAAGTTCTTAAAAACCTGCACCCTGGTAGGTACAGAGGTTGCTGTAACCCCATTGATCTTACAGAAATAAACAGGATAAAAGGATAAAGACATGAATACTGGTGGATCAGGATCTGTGATAGCTAATCTGCACTACAAAGAGAAAGAACATTTTAGTGATCCTTTTTGGCAACTGCTGAGTCTCACAACCCCTCATCAATGGCACACCTGAAAAGGCATAGTACAAAGTGAATTTGTAACACTTTGTTAAGAATGGTGCTCTAGCATCAGGGAAACCACTGACAACAATTAAATGTAAGCACCGGTATATATCTAATATAACTCTGAATTGCTTTAAATTATGTCAAGGTTATAAGCCAATCTGTGTTACCCTGAGCAAGACAAACTCCAACTGGTTCCCAATTTTAAAAGTGATGACTGTCTAGAAATTAGCTGAGACAGGACAATATAACCTTAAACCTTACAATGAATTTTTGTATGCCAAGGACACTATAGCAAACAAGGCTAAAAAGGGGAATCTTCAGCTGTCTATGAATTTCAGGAATCTCAGGTTTTATGTAGATAACTCCTACTCTACTCCTTCAAGGAATGAGAAAAAAACATGGCAAATCAAGAACTTTTGACAGGTGTCAATTTCGGGAAGAAAACTCTTAAAAGTTGTTGATGTTTGTTGGAACAGTCAAAAACACCGCATGTCACAAGAGAAGTTCACAATCACAATGCTGGCTTGAAACTGGATTTCAGTTGAAGAAACTGTAAACTTTGAAAGAAACAATAACTTACAAGAGACAGAACAGCAGTCTTTTTTGTCGCTGGTGCACTTAGCATGACAAAAAGCTAGAGTACAATATCTTTACCTACCAGCAAAGACAGTACTATGAATTACAAAGGTGTCATTCATGGTAGAAACACATTTTGAAGAATAGTATAAAATAAAAGATATGCCATGTCAGGCATTTATCTGAAGGTATGCAGATTTTTTACTCTAGCCTTTTTAATGCCATGCTCCATTTTCCTGAGCCATTTTGGCTCACTATTTCTTTTATACTGATTATATATAAGCGCAGAAGACCTGTGTAAGTGTTAGACTACTTTTTATCATTTTTACCAATAGTTTATCTCATCACAGTTTCAACCAGTAAGATTAAGCCACCAAGCTCCTACATAAACACTCCTCTTTTATGCATTGTAATAAAACTTCACAATGAGTAGTTAAGGATAAAAGACTCAATAAAATGCTTTTTTTCCGTTTGAATTTTTTTCTGTAACAGTCATAGTAAGTAGAAGATTGAGAGTCTAGTAATGGGCCAAATCATAACATGCTTCCCAAGTACCTCTATCCATTTAAGAGTTACTATAATTTATTTTGTTCTACCCACATTGTGGTTTTCATCAAACTTGTGAGTTGAACACTTCTCCCAAAACTCAACAAATCTATGAGAGTTCTTTCAAAAAGTATAACACAGAATACATGTACAATTTGTACATGTTTTTCATGTACAAATACTTGATCTGCAATGGGAAACTCTGCAAAGAGTTAGAACCAGTCTTTTCCTGCTACTGTAGATACAGTCTGAGAACATCATGTAAGGTAACTCAATGCTAGCAGTACTCCTGCAAAGCTCTGGCACAATCATGGAACATGTTCTACACTTAAACTGAACAGCAGCTTTAAAATAAACATTTTAAAAGGTCAGATTTGTTCTTCTGTTCCAAATTTAAAAGGGATTTTTAGTGGGCCTATCTATTTTTCCACTTGCAAGTGAATGAAATGGGTCATCAAACCAAGTATCCCAGAGCTTCCACCAGTCAAATAGAAAATTCTCAAATTTTCACTGGTACAACCTTACTGAATTCAGCTGAGCTGAACTTAGAGATGGGATTACTGAATTCAAATATTAAAAGGTAAAACTAAAGGACCTCCACCTTTCCATTCTCTCCAGGTCATGCACCTTATTTTTCCCATTGATTCAATGCTATCATCAGCCAGGAGCTTGAGAGTAGCTCTAATAGCCAAGCCTAAGAAAGTCCTGATTTTGAAGTGTTTGCTTTCCAGTGATTAATGGGTGTTTGTGCTCCCTGCCCAATGTTTGGAAAGAGATGGACAATTCAGATGGTGCTGCTAAGAGATGTAACAGAAAACGTGCATCTGCTGACAGCTAGTCAATGGGAAATGTCAGGGCTGCCCTTTCTCCATGTCATGGAACAGTCATTCCACAAAACCCACATGCAGCCTCGCTGCCTCTCCATCTGTAGGAGTGCTCCCACCCGCTCCATTAGGTGCTCAGTCTGGCACAAGGAATCAAATCAGGTCAGGTAGGGCAGTGTGCCAGTGCCAATTTCATCCTATGCCAACCCTGCCTGAAGCCCTTCAAACAAAGGAGGAAGGGATTATCTTCTTCAATACATTAGTGGATGATACAGTGGACTTCCTTGGGTTTGTTTCCTTCTATAAATTAAAGCACTGCTACTATAGGAGAAAATTTGTAACAAGGAATAAACTTCATGAGTGGAACAATACATCCTGTAGCTTTCATCTTGAATAGCTTGGAAAAACCCCCATTTAACTCTGCAAATATGGCAAGTTTAGAAAACCAGTTTTCTCTCTTGTTCCCAAGTGTAAGAAAAAACCTGGGGCATAAGTCTTCTTGGTATGCTTATTTGTACTAGCCTAAGTAAAAATGGTCACTTAGACCTCCCATATTTTCCATCTTCTGTTAGAATAGAGGGATACAGAGCTACTAATCGAGTAGCAGGCTCTAATGCAACAGAGCCACTGCCTGTGAGCACAGAGCACAGGCTCTGTGTCTTCCCAAGACAACAACATAACAGAAGAGGTGTGGGACTGAGAAGATATTGTGGGACAAATGTCTGAAGGCATATTTTTCAGTTGGAGGTCACTCACATATATCCACAGCTCAATTTAAAAATAAAATACAGTTGGATAAACTTTATCTGTGTAAAACGTCAGAAATGTGAAAATTCTGAAAAATATTTAACAGATTTATATATCAGCATTCCTAAATCATACTTTCAAGTATAAGTCATTCAGTGAAAAGAAAAATGTGAGGCCCCGAAATTGCATCTCCCTACTCTGTCAACCTACTGAATACTACACATGCAAAATGTTAAATACGTGCAAAGGGAGAGAAGGAATGGTGCAAATACTGCACTTGCAACACTTCAGTCCCAAGTGTAGTGACCACAACAGCCCACCTCAGCTGCTGCTCACTCCTGCCTGATGGGGTCTGTGTGTATCTGACCCTGCTGTCCTCTAGGTAGCTGGAAACCTGCTTCTATACCTGTCCCAAACTGCCCTACGGAGTCCAGACAACCCAAGACTCATGAACACTCAACAACTAGAATAGGCTTCATAAGCAGCAAGAATATCCATTTTTACTATTTATTTAATTATTACATGATAATAATACTACCAGAAACCTGGAGATGCCTATCAAAACTGGAATCCCAAAACATAAACAGACTAAAAGATGGTGGCTATTAAGGAAAACAAAAACAAAACCAAAAAAAAACAAAAAAAAAAAACAAACAAACAAAAAAAAACCAACAAAAAAAAACCACCAAAAAAACCCACCCAAACCCCCCCAAAAAACTCACAAAAAACACACAACCAAAACCAACAACAACCACCACCCCCCACCCCGAAAAAAAAACCAAAAAAACCCCACCCAAACCTGAAAACAAAACTAAGACCAGGTGAAGACCACAAAGCCATCAAGAAGTCATGACAGAAAATATCCAATGTAATTTCCAATCAAAATTCCTTTAGTGTACTAAACTGCCCAAACTGCCCCGACACAGATAGGATTTCTGTAAAAACCTGCCAATGTTTCCATAATAACAAATACAAAAATATAGTAAAAATATTTACACATAAAACTAATAAAATCACAATACAACAGATTGAGTAGAAATTACACTGAAAATACTTTCTCTCTTTGAAATTCAGAGATATTTCCATGTGAAGTGCCACCAGTCTTGTTTCTTTTTCACCACACTGATTCTGCTGAGTACTTGCAGTGACAAGAACACAGTCAGAAGAGAAACAAATGGAGTATTCAATTTCCAGTGACAAGTGGGTATCAGAGTAGCGGAAGAAATTTGATCAGGCCTGTGATACCACCAGTCATATCACCTGCATATTTTCACATAGCTTAAAATAAAAGATGATAGTCACGGAAGGTATGACAGATGAGCTTTTTTATACCAGTCTTCTAGACAGCAGCAGGTAACAAGAAGGACCAGTTATAAAGAAAAAATGGGCATGAGATGGTTTGCCCTCTCTTGCCAGATTTCTCTCTTTTGCCTGTGCTCATCTTCCCTAGCTGTAAGATGCATAAGGGTTAATATAGTAATATAATTTTGAAGTATATTTAGCACTGGAGCACAAAGATAGAACTGCATTGCTGCTTCAAGAACCTTAGGTCAAAAGATCAAAAAAGATGAAGTAAGGGAAGAGTCCTCAAATATGTAAAAAAAAACCCTAAAAAAATCCAACTTTATCTCAAGCCATACCTCTGTTATGACTCACAAAAAGTTACTGAGGAATTATATTGCACTAGTCAGATGAAAATCCACCATTGGGCCAAATTTTCTAATTCTAAACAAGCCATCACATCAGGAAAAAAAAAAAAAAAAAAAAAAAAAAACCCAAAAAAAAAACCAAAGAAAACAACCACCAAAAAACCGCAAAGGTTTAAAGAAAGAGGG